>NLAL01000211.1:0-29603 GCA_002374735.1 Metschnikowia sp. 13-106.1
GTTTCTATAGTCTTCGTCAGTCTCTGTTCCGACTAGTAAGTCGTCCACATAGAGTACTATGAAGATTCTTCTCATTTTCTTCGTGTGTTTGTCCATGATGTTCTTTGTAAAGCATCCTCTGTCAGATCTGGTTTTCACGAATCCGTATGCTTCGAGTTTTTCTTATCTTGTCAAGTACCAAGCGCGTCCGGAGTTCTTTAGTCCGTATAAGGCCTTTTTAAGTCTCCATGTTTTGGTCTGGTCGGCTCCCTTGATTCCTTTAGGTGACTTGACGTATACCGGTTCATCCAACATCAGATGTAGATATGCAGAGCTCACATCGATGTGGTTAACCTTCATTCCAAGAATGATAGTGGCACTTAGAAATATGCGGATACTTTCGATCAGTACCACAGGTGAAAATGTATGAATACTGTCATTAGTGGCAGTAGTGGCAGTAGTAGTAGAGTAGTAGGAGTGATATCACACGTTGCACCGTACCAAGTTCGATTGTGGGGACCTCATAGCCCAGACTGAACATGTGCCCATTCATACCAACGACTTCAATTCTTTGCAGGAAAAATAGGGCATTTTCGGGGCTGATCCAGGAAATTGAAGAAGACGCCGTGTATGAGCACGAGGCCGGTGCCGGAGCCGAGGAGGAAGAAGCCGAGGCCCCCAAGGAAAAGAAGTCCGTGGCTTTTGCAGGCTTGGAAGACGAGTACGACAAGGACGAGGCCCGCCGGGAGTTTGAAGAAGGTGGTGGTTTTCCTGAACAGCCAGAAAACCCCGATTTCTCCAAGTTGACTCCTCTTTCCCATGAGATTATCAAAAGACAGGCCACCATTAACATTGGAACCATTGGCCATGTGGCCCACGGTAAGTCCACTGTGGTGAGAGCCTTTTCCGGGGTGCAAACTGTCCGTTTCAAGGATGAGTTGGAGAGAAATAGCAGACGTCATTTCCAAAGGCTTGTATACGGACCCGAAACCAATCACCAAGAACGAGGTGTACTGATTGGCCCCAAAGTTGAGCTCCAAATGTCACCTAGCTATTTGGAACTCCAATGACTTCAAAACAAGCCAAACGGCTCTACGATGCCCTTGGTTCTTTGCATACATATAAGCACGTGCGCATCAAGAGAAAGAAGAAGTTGGTGCATGACTACTATAAGGTGATTTTGCAGGATGTCAAGGAAGTTTCTGGCTTGGGTGAGCTGGTGTTCTCCTCCTTGCATGCACCGGGAGACTTTGCTCTCTATGGAGATTTACTGTAGTGGTGAAAACACACGATGGGCATATTTCCGTGAGTTCTTTGAAGCTACAGTTACGGAACCCGCTACAGAATTCATGGCCAATCTTGGAAACCGGTGTGGAGACGTCACCATCTCATTCACAACACACTAATATATCATACCATGCCATACCGAGTATTACCTGGTAATATCCTAACGACACTTGGCACGGAGAATTGTACTTGTCAACAGCAATCTTCATTCTGTTGTACAAAAATTCCCTGCTCTTCTTTTCTGGTACCGGGAGGAAAGGTCTCTTTCCATTGTTCAATATGATACCCACACCCGTAGTCTCCAACGAAAGAGACTTGACCTGGCTGAATGAGATCGTCCATGTTGCTTTCAATGAGTTCACCTCAAACAAGATGATCTTCTTGAACGTGACAATCACCGCCTTGTCTTCTCCTGCAAGCACCAAATGGACGAGGTATGTCTCATCAAAGTGTTGACCTCGCTCAACAGACTTGAGCCAGTATTGGCCCTGTGCTTCCCTTTGGGAGTATGGTCTCACCATATTATCGTATGAGATGTACCGAGGAAGTCCCACCTTCACTAGTCCATCGGTATCAAAAACAGTCATGGTGTTTCTGACACCCTCACTGACATTTAAAGAACCCGATAGTCGTAGTGAGGAGTCTGATGACACCTTTGCGGATTTCCTTGAAGAAAAAACCTGCAATGGTGGCAGTGGTAATGAAATGGTGGTAGTGGTAATGAAATGGTGGTAGTGGTAATGAAATGGTGGTAGTGGTACTATGATGGCTTTTCTCTAAAACAATATTACATTGTTACAGTGGAAAGGTTCAATATCACGTTTCTCTAGTTATATACGGAGCTTGAGTCCTCTGAGAATCCATCACGACAAAGTTTTCGTTGGGCGCTGCGCTACCAAATGGTAGAATTATTATGTGACCAGAGGCTATAACCTATACTCACAAGGAATTAAGCTTCTAACGTGCTTATTAATATAAAGGGATCTTTTCAGGATCAATGACCTAGCGGTGTTCTGGGATACTCTGCAGGGCTACTTCTAGTAGGAACTCTTCTTGAACTAATATAATCTTGTATACTTGTATAATTATAGGAGGAACTTTTCTTGAACTAATGTAATCTTGTATACTTGTATAATTATAGGAGGAACTCTTCTTGACACTAACTTATATAATCTTGTATATGTTAGATTCTTGTTGAACGTATTGTACTAAGTTAACTATTTATCCGTTGATGGTTCCTCACCAAGAGGAACCAGTACGATTTATATAGCTTTTGAAGAGAAACGTGGCAGTGAAAACTCTTCACCAAGAACAATGGTGATGATTGTTCTTGGAATCGTCGAAAAAGGGCCATCATTATTGATGGTCGCACGCGTGAGACGGAGTTCGTAGTAGCCCTAAATAGGATCGGGCAGAGAGACTTTCTAATCCCTCCATAGGTAGGTTACTACCCATGGCGGATCTGACAGTATACTTGTATAAGTTTAGTAGGAACTCTTCTTGAAGTAATATAATCTTGTATATTTGTATAACTATAGTAGGAACTCTTCTTGAAGTAATATAATCTTGTAAATTTGTATAACTATAGTAGGAACTCTTCTTGAACTAATATAATCTTGTATATTTGTATAACTATAGTAGGAACTCTTCTTGAACTAATATAATCTTGTATATTTGTATAACTATAGGAGGAACTCTTCTTGAACTAATATAATCTTGTATACTTGTATAATTATATGAGGTTCTTTATTCTCTTTAGAAAAGCTAATTGTAAGTAAATGGAGTTCTTGTTTATCGCCATGGGAAAAGCAATATGGAAGCCGATGTGGTGGCATTGATCCGGGGTCACGTCTATAGTGGGTTGGACTTTCCTTCTTGGAGAGAGTGGCGACGGGAACGGTTCCGTAACGACATGCCGAAATTGAGAACAATCAAAAAACCCCCAAAAAAAGGGTCGACAGCATTCGCTTTGACACCTCTAATTTATAATATATATGTATCAAAAATATATCAATATACATGGTTTACAGTTTGTAGTGATGTAATGGGAGTTGTTAATTTACCATTAATAGAAATCCATCTAATTTTATTTCTGTTCCACTCTGGTCACGTCAAGTACTCTGGTTACTATGTTCATTTGCCAATGATTCCTCCTTTGGCGAAATCTGAGGTACTCAAATCCTTTTCCATCAGTCGTCTAATGGCATACGGGCTACTAATCAAAGCCCGAACACCCTACTCTGGACCGAACTAACGCATGCGCCCACATCCCCGAGCACACAGTCTCCGTCCAGACCACAATTCGCCTTGGGTGGACAAAAAGAGTATCAAAACCACCTTCACTATCATCTGCCCGAATTGGAGATAATCTTCCACATTGGCCCTCGGCGAAATCCGATTACGTCTTCTCACAGCAGACTGGTCATACGTATACCATCGAAGTGCAGACCAATGACATTGGTTCATGAGTCACTTTACGTTCTTACTTGACATGTCGGAATGGTTCGCTACTCATAAAGGAAATTGCCGAAGAAAGTAAAGCTAAGAAGATTTCGTACTCCATAAAAGTCGTCAAATTTCAAATCTAAAAATACTTCGCATAATATACAACTAGCTGATACCTACACCTATCAGGACGCTATTTCAATAAGAGAAATCAAATTACCAATTTAAGACAAACGTGCTCTCATTTTTAAATCGAACATTAATCTGGAACATTAATCTGAAACATTTATTTGGCACTATGTCTGAGTCAATACCCAAAAACCTATATTCAAATCACTAGAATTAAGTTCCAAATTACTCTGCCGCAAAAATCTTTAATAACTAATACAGTGATGAGAAAATCCAGTAGTCACATGTGTCAACGTCATGTTATGAACGTAAGTCTAAGCGAAAAAATTAATCTCTATCTTAGAGAATCTTTACTTAGATTTACTTAAAATAGTGAAACAAATTCAGAGGCCTAGAGAACCAAGCGAAATATAATTTTAAAATCCCACTCTACTATACCATACACTACTATACTCCATTATACACTAGACCATACACTATTATACTCCATTATACACTATACCATACACTACTATACTCCATTATACACTATACCATACACTATTATACTCCATTATACACTATACCATACACTATTTTACTCCATTATACACTATACTTTAATGAACTCGAAATAGTAATGAGATCTTATAGTCTGTGGAAAATATGTATGTTTATAGCGTGAAGATTCAGATTGAGAAAGAAGAACTACTTGCTGAAAAACAACTGTCTATGAGTATTGAAACATGAGGTTTCTCCTTTTCAGCTCTGCCAAGGAAAAAGTGAAATCTCCCAAAATTGTGGCCGAGGAAGGTCCGGAAATTGATCTTTATGGAGAGGTAAGCCCATGTGAACCGGACGTGGAGCCGTCTTTCCTAGAATTTGGCCAATCTTTGTACACTTCCGAACACAAGAAGGACCCCCACTTTTTAAAGGAGAATAGTGTGGAAGAAAAATGCGTTTTAAACGAGCTCACGGTGAATGATACCACACACCCTGCAGAAACCTGGGATTTGTCTTTAGAAACAAATTTCTTGGGGTCCATTTCCACCACTCACAAGGTTGATCACAAACGCTTCCATTAAGTGGTGCTCCATCTACCAGTGATATTTTCCAATCTGCCAGAACCTTTCTACTGGTGGACTTTCACATTGCGGTTATCCAATTCCGACAGTCAACGATCGCGTGGAAATTCAGAACAAATGGTCCGAGACCTATCTTCGCCTCTTTCTTTTAACCAAGACTGACAGTCTCTCCTAGCCGTGGGAAAATACGGGCATAATACTCAAACTTCCACACAATCCACAATCCACAGTTCTGATTAACTTTCTCCGGCGCGATTCTATTGACATTACCGAGACCCCCAATCGCTTTTTCACCGCAATCCTAGCGGCCCACTAAGCTTCCACTAAGCTTCCTCTTCCGTTAAGTTTCCGTTAAGTTTCCGCTAAGCTTCCGCTAAGCTTCCGCTAAGCTTCCGCTAAGCTTCCGCTAAGCTTCCGCTAAGCTTCCGCTAAGCTTCCGCTAAGCTTCCTTCAGCAAAGCTTAATTCTTTTGACCAAAACTTAAGGAATGTCGCTTCCAAAAAGTTCAAAAATCTATGCTGATACAAGCTGTCTCATCAGTTCCCCAAATGATAGAAAATCCCAGGTAACACCAAAACTTTGCTTGCAGTTCGCTGCACCCCACGACTTTCCAAAAGCCAAGTCACCAGTCAGTGGTTACAAACTTTTATCAGTTCGTTTTAACGCTCCGCTGAGCATCTGCAAGTTGAAATCAGCATGATAACCTTTATATACGAGCTGATATCTTCAGTAAAATCACCAGTAAAGTTTTCATTAACTAGCTGAAAACACCAGTAAAAGCACCAGTAAAATCTCCATATACTAGCTGAAACCACCATTGAAATCTCCATATATGAGCTGAAACCACCATTGAAATCTGCATATACTAGCTGAAACCACCATTGAAATTTCCATATAGGAGTTGAAAACACCAGTAAAATCTCCATATACGAGTTGAAATCACCAGTAAAATCTCCATATATGAGCTGAAAACACCAGTAAAATCATCATATACAAGCTGGAGCCATGCTACCGTATCCCACACAGTTCTATCGGGATACGCGCATAAGCATGGTCTCTCTATAGCCATCTAAATTGACATGGAGTCTGGCGGGGATGTTAGATCCACCAAGTAGTGTCCTACCTATGCAGGTATTTTAAGCCCTCACTGTCTAATCCTAAAAATGGCTATACCAACACGCTAAGACCCAGCATCTGTTCTAATACCAAAATCTTCCTGTTCTGATACCTCACCGAGAGAATAGCTCCGATCCTGCCGTTCAGCGATACCATTTTGGTACAGCGAATACGCTTGCGTAACACTGAACTTAATACCTCGTTCAGCAGATATATTTTGAAGTCCCGATTGACAAACTCAGAGCCATTGTCAGAACGTAATTCCTTGGGATAGTGAGACGCACGGAGAGAAGTGAAACTTGACTCAATAACGCCTTTAATGGCCGGAGCAGCGTCCGCTTTGGAAACAAGGGGAAGGCCATACACATATGGAGAGAAACGATCAATAATAGTGAGCACGTAGTGAGCACTGTCGTAGGAAACTTCAGACGAGTCGACCAAATCCACATCTAGAACTTCAAAGGGATGATCGACCGGAGTAAGCCCCGTCGTGACTTTAGGAACATGGCGTAGCGCCTTAGAAAGCTGGCAGCCACGACCTTGCGAAATAGGCACATGGTCAACATCACTAGGGATGTCAAAAGCCTTTTTGCAATGGAGAAATTGGGTCTGACCAGGATGGCCGAGCCGGTTATGCCATAGCACAGAGGGGAGTGGGCAGAGAGCCCACGGTACCCATAGTGTCGTCGTCGCAGTCACAGAAATTGTCATCACGGTCATAGTCACCATGGGTGTCATTCGTGACGGAGTTGTCAGCGTCTGTGCCGTCGTTATATTGCACAGAGGTAAGAGCGGTACCTGCAGCCTGTATCACTGCATTGACAAACTGTTGGTCCGTATTTGATATTCAATAACATTGAAAAAAACATGCTGTTTTGAAAGGGTATGTTTGGATAGGCATTGAAATACCTATGGATGGTGATGGAGCAAAAAGCGAGAACTAATGCCCATTCACTCACCATATAGCTTTCAGGGCTGGGGGTAAGAAATCACGACTGGTACTGATATAAGCACCCTTGCATCTAAAGACTGGAGTGTTGTGAGTGGACTTGAGGTCTTGGGATGTGTGTCTTTATGCCATTCACTGTTGAATGTTAGCTATTCAAACCAGCGCGACTTAACGTTTCAAACCACACTAGCAAAATTAAACAAATCAATAATTCAGAAAGTTTCGTGACCCCTCAAAAGTTTTGGGATACAGGATATTAAGAAAACCTGTTTAGGTCTGTCCGTTTTGACCCTTGATTGGTACTGCAAGACTCCCAAATGCAGTACATATGAGGCCAACCTCCAGATTGGAAATTGAGAATATTGAATTCTAGTGAAAGCCTGTGTGAAACATTATGCCTTTTGCTTTGAAAGCCTGCGTGGAGGGGTATGAAACTTTTTGAGTTGTTGGTTTGTATAATTTTGCTGGTGTGTTTTGAACATTTTTCTGCGCTGGTTTGAATCGTTTTGAAAAACACTGTACTTGGGCTGAAGGTGAGTGGATGGGTTTCTTACCGTTCATACGGTTTTTCCATATCAATATACTTCATAACTCCTGTGAACACGCTTTGTGCATATAGCGGACCCAAAAACCTGCATAATTCTTAAGTATATAATTCCACACCACCCCCGATATGTGTAACCAATACAACATAAGCCAGGCCCAAAAGAACTTTTATAATAGGAAGAAACAAAGTTCATTTAATATCATTATGGATGTAATGATATCTAGTGTATGGTGATCCATTAGGTAATGAGGTACATCCATATAGTTAAGCCAAGTGAAGGATTCAACCAACAGTCCATTTCTGTATTTTTCCATTTTATCATTTTATCATTTTTCCACATCTCCACATCTCCACATCTCCAACTCTCCAATTCTCCAATTCTCCAATTCTCCAATTCTCCAATTCTCCAATTCTCCAATTCTCCAATTCTCCAATTCTCCAATTCTCCAATTCTCCAATTCTCCAATTCTCCAATTCTCCAATTCTCCAATTCTCCAATTCTCCAATTCTCCAATTCTCCAATTCTCCAATTCTCCAATTCTCCACAACTCCAATTCTCCACATCCCCACATCTCCAATTCATTTCTCCACTTCTCGCTATCGGTCTCGTCAATATTTAGCTTTAGATGGAATTTACCACCCACTTGAGCTGCATTCCCAAACAACCCGACTCTTTGGAATAATATTATAGTGCCAGTGGACGTTTAGGGGCTATCACCCTCTATGGTGTCACTTTCTAGTGAACTTTCGACCGGGGCAAATGGTATCCATCAAAATTCCATTCCGAAGTTTTAGAGCCAATGTGCATTGCACACAATTCAGGAGGATGAGGTTTCGATACTTTTCCAATGTTTTTTTCAGAATTGGTTTCAATATTTTAAAGCATGCTTGTAGATGTAGACGGATTGTTTCAGATGTGTTTCAGGTCCGTTGAGAAGTGGATGTTAGATTGTTCCAAGTGTCCCAGATGTCTCAGATGTCTGAGATGTGTTTCAGTTGGTGTAAAGGTTTGTCAAAGTGGATTTAGTGTAGATGCTAGCTACCTGATGCTGGAGGTTGCATGTTTGGGAGTGGATGTTTTCATGTTGGTTGTTTTCTTAAATATTGGGTGTAATAGACAAATGGCTCGTTTTAATATGGTCTCATTGTGGCTAATTTATGGATGTTCCATACTCAGCCTGTTGATAACTTTCAGATATTAAGTAGTAGATGTTAGTAGTCTCTATTGGGTCCAAAATGTATCAGGTGTGATTTTTGATAGATGATTTTTGCTTCTGTCAATGTTGATGAAGGCTCAGTTATCCGGGTATATTCAGAAAATCACCAGAACCTTACCGTTGCCTTAACCAATATCTAATACGGAATGCGTAATAAGTAGTGACTGAGAACAAGTAAGTAGAGCTGATTGCTCAGTGGTAATTGGGTGTTTAAGATTCATGGTTGATGCTGATTAAGATTCAGTAATGTGTAGTTAAAAAGATGTAGCATGGAGTGAAGGCCCCAAAAGAACATAAAGTAGGCCCAAAAGAACATAATTCAGACCCCAAAAGAACATAATTGAGACCCCAAAAGAACATAATTGAGACCCCAAAAGAACATAAATCAGACCCCAAAAGAACATAAATTAGGCCCAAAAGAACATAAATCAGACCCCAAAAGAACATAAATTAGGCCCAAAAGAACATAAATCAGACCCCAAAAGAACATAAATCAGACCCCAAAAGAACATAAATCAGACCCCAAACAAACATATTTCAGACCCCAAAAGAACATAAATCAAGCCCCAATTCAACATAAATTAAGCCCCAAAAAAGCTTTTCATGGCCTCCAACCTTGAATAATCATCAACCACCTTATAAGAGTCTTGTACACATGTGACTTTGTGTCTTATATAAATATACGTTGCTTATAATACTTGACACGCGCGAGTCGTGCGAAGCGCATATTCCAGCGGTGGCTGCAATTCTGTTTCCTTATATAAACCCCTCCACCTTTCCCTCTTCTCCCACATTTCTTACTACTACTTTTTTTTCCTTCAGTACCATTCACTTTTTTACTCCTCCCTCTTTTGAAACTTTGAACTGCTTCGCTTACATCTCTTGCCCATGTCGCCATCTATGCTACTGAATGATTCCTAGTGGTCCAGATACTAAGGCTTGGGTCTGCCATCACTGTCGTTAATAGCTCACTGGCATTCGAATGCAACAATTCCGCTACAAATTTACTCAAGAGCTGTCTGAATTCTTGTGAGTGTCTGACCAAGGAAAAAAAAATAATAATAATAAAAAAAAAAGGATATTTATACACTCCATGGTATCATTAAAAAAAAGGCTAGTCCAAGCTCTGCTCCAAAAAAGCCTATTGTGTTACATCTTGTTCTGGCGCACCATTTTTCTGTACTCAACAAAGGTGTCCTCATTAGCGCATAAGCCTCCACAAACCACCACCACAAGAATATCTTCCTTCGCCAAGTCCATCAGTTCCAATTTGTCAACCTCCTCATAAACAAACGATAACGCTGCTCCACATGCAGGCTCCACATGGACCCCGAAATCACGCTGGAACTCAAGACTGGCGCGGACTGCACATAGGTCGTCCACCATATGGAGCTCATCTTTCCTACTTTGGAAAAGCTCCAACGTTTCGGGCGATACATAAGAACAAGCCAAAGAGGTGGCTATTGTTTGGGGTTGCTCAAGAGTAACCACTTTTCCCGCTTGGACTGCACTGTGAAGAGTTGGCGCTTGCTTGGTTTCGGCTAGAAGACACTGCGCACGTGACCGGCTGTGTTGCAACCCGCTCAGGATGCCATTGTAGAGCCCACCTCCACCGACAGAACAGGCCACTGCCTTTACACGGGATCTTTCGGACGGGCTTAGCTGCAGGAACATTTCCGATACAATTTGAGAGTGGCCTTCCCAGATCAATGGGTTGTCAAAGGGGTGGCAGAAGATAGGGCATTCTCTGCAGGACTCCATAAGCAACCGGGCGTGCACACAAGCATCCTCTATGGAGTTCCCATACACCACCACTTCAGCACCATATTCTTTCAATTTGCTGATAATATGCAGTCTGCACGAACCTGGCACAACCACTGTACACGCCACACCATAATACCGCAGAGTGTAGGCAGCAGCCAAACCAGCATTGCCACCACTGGAAGCAAACACCCGTACCTGGCGCGCACGTGATCCCAGGGCACGTGCCCGTTCCTTTTCCCTCTCCAATTCCTTCCCGATCATATAGCCGATGCCCCGCAACTTGAAGCTACCTGAAGGTTGTTCGTATTCATTTTTGAAAAAGACTCGGCATGGCATTGGCCTTTTTCGGGAGAGAATGTGGGTCACTTCCACTAAAGAAGTTGCAACCGAGGGTTGCAGCCGAGGTGTCTGGGAGTAGAGGTTCAAAGACATTTGTAGGGAAGAATTGAGTGATTTAGCGGGTGCAGGTGTGAATAGTAGTGGACATTTTCTGGCCAGGAAGTGATCACTATATATGATGCCGGGAAATGTATTTCCGCAGACGCATAACAATTTAATGCGGAATTGCACTTCCGCACCCAAGCCCTACACCCCTCCCCAATGTTACCCCAAGCAATAACCAAACCCTCAACGCTCAACCTTCAACCCCCAAGCGCAAAACGGCCAGAAGTGGTAATTTGTGTATGTTTCCGATTTCTCAATATGGCCCAAAAGTCATACTTGCTCTATTGCACTGGTCGATCAAGTACATAACTGAGGACTGCTCTAATAGTCTCAGTCTACTAATACTGAGCTCATGGGATAACCACTAAAAAACTGACAATCATTGAAAACAATTCAAAGACTACATTTTCCAATAGTCAATATCAATCCAGACACTCTTAACCTTTTAACTTATGTTTTAGTATATATTGATATACAGGGATAAGTATTAAGTCTAAGGCCTCTATGGAGTGTGATTCGCAGTGTGAAATAAAGAGTGGTAGCGGCATTCACGTCCCACTTCTCCTTCTCTAGAGTCTTACCAGTTTTTCTCTAGAGTCTTACCAGTTTTTCTCTAGAGTTTTGACCAGTTTTTCTCTAGAGTTTTGACCACTTGGGACTTTTCAAACCCCATGGCTACGAGCTCTTCCACTGCCAAGTCAAGGGTTTTGTTTGATGGCCATGAAGAGCAGTAGAGCCCAGTTCAGCTCCAGCTCCTACACCTGAACTGGGGTCTACTTCCTAAAGACTTTTGGACCTCTGGATCTCCATAGCTCTATGTACACGTGAAAGCACCACACTGTGTCCATAAGTATTACATATAGCACTTCATAAGCATATAGCCCGAAGTCTATTCTCATGCTAAGTACATTACTATGCGATTGTAAATAGTACATCAACGGTATATGAAAAATACATACTCAATGGTATGTGCTAAATAATAAGTGCCTAGTAATAAATGCTATATAATAAATGCTATATAATAAATGGTAAATAGTTAATGGTAAATAGTATATGCTAAATAGTATATGCTAAATAGTATATGCTAAATAGTATGTGCTAAATAATAAATGCTAAATAATAAATGCTAAATAGTATATGCTATATAATAAATGCTAAATAGTGTATGCTAAATAGTGTATGCTAAATAGTATATGCTAGATACTTGTTCAACGTATTATACTAACGTATCTATTTATCCGTTGATGGTTCCTCACAAAGAGAGACCAGTACGATTTATAGAGCTTTTGAAGGGGAACGTGGCAGTGAAAACTCTTCACCAGAACAATGGTGATGATTATTCTTGGCATGGTCGAAAAAGGGCCATCATTATTGATGGTCGCACGCGTGAGACGGTTTTCGTAGTAGCCCTAAATAGTATTAGGAAGAGAGACTTGCTAATCCCTCCATGGGTAGGTTATATCTATGGTACATCTGAGAACATACTAAACAGTACATCCTAATTAGGACAAACTCAGTGGTATACCCTGAATAATAAATGCTAATAGTATATCCTAAATAGTACATCCTAAATAGTATATCCTATATAGTACATCCTAAATATCCTGAATAATAGATGCTAAATACTAAATAGTCTATCCTAAACAGGTAATGCTAAATAGTACACACTCAATGGTACATCCTAAATAGTACATACTCAATAGTACATACTCAATATCCTGAATAATAAATGCTAAATAGTACATCCTAATTAGGACAAACTCAGTGGTATACCCTGAATAACAAATGCTAAATAGTATATCCTATATAGTACATCTTAAATAGTACACACTCAATGGTATCTCCTAAATAGTACATCCTAAATAGTACACCTCAAGTAGTATATCTGTTAGGTTCTTGAATACGTCTAGTACTGGGGTTCTGTTCAGTGATGGACTCCCAAGGAGTGAGAATCCGAGTACTTATATAGCTAACCTGTGAATACCAGAAAATGAATTATGGTGGTTTGACGCCATGTCACGAGGTAAGACGAAAGGATGGATCTAAGTCTCGGGGTATGACGCCTTGGACGAGTCATTGGCATTCGTAGGCTCTAAAAATACCTCTATGGGTAGTGCATTTACCCATGGTGGGTCCAACAATATCCTAAACAGTATTTCCTAAATACTTTATCATAAATAGTATATCCTAAATAGTACATCCTAAATAGTATATCCTAAATAATAAATGCTAAATACTACATCCTAAATAGTACATCCTAAATAGTACATCCTAAATGGTATATCCAAAATACTTTATCCAAAATAATTTATCCTAAATACTATATCATAGATACTATATCGTAAATAATAAATGCTAAATACCACATATTAGAATACGTCTAATACTGCAGGCTATGTTCATTCGTTAAGGGGTTCCCATTAGGTGGGAATCCGAGTACTTATATAGCTTGCCTGTGTTTCCAGAGAAGTGGAGCATGGTGGTTTGGATCCATGTCACGAGGCAAAGTGAATGGATGGTCATTGGAATTTGTAGAATCGACACATTCCTCTATGGGTAGTGTGTCTGCCATGGTGGGTCTAACTACATGCTAAATACAATATCCTAAATAGTATATCCTAAATAGTACATCCTAAATAGTACAACTAAAATAGTACATCCTAAATGCCATATCCTAAATAGTACATCCTAAATAGTACATCCTAAATAGTACATCCTAAATAGTACATCCTAAATAGTACATCCTAAATAATACATCTTAAATAACTACGACAGATTGCAACGTTTGGATAAGTCTAAAAAGTGGCACAAGACGTCTTCTTTCAAGTACGATTCCAACAAGTATATTTCCAAGTCACCCACTTTTCTTGGAACTAAGGCTTCTGGTATACTCATGCAATTCATCAACAATTTGTTGACGAGTGGATCTGTCAATAACTTAGTTTCTTACGTTGGAAGTCACTTGACCAATCTTGCAAATGATAACGATTTGGGAAGAAAGGGAATTCTTGATGTTATCGATGCACAAGAGTTGGCCTTCTACTTCGGTACCATATCATGGTTCTTCAAGTTCAAGAGAGAGTCTATGCAGACCGACCTAAATGCCATATCCTAAATAGTACATCCTAAATAGTACATCCTAAATACCATATCCTAAATAGTACATACTCAATTGTAAATGCTAATACCATATCCTAAATACTACATACTCAATTGTAAATATTAAATACCATATCCTAAATAGTACATCCTAAATAGTACATCCTAAATAGTACATCCTAAATAGTACATGCCAAATAGTACATCCTAAATAGTACATCCTAAATAGTACATCCTAAATAGTACATACTCAATGCTTATTATCGGTCACATTTAGTCATCAGTCGTCTCTTATCATAGACCACAAACACTGAGAGCCTGGGCATTTGAATAATCAGTGACCACTATTCAGTAATCACTCGTGTCATCAGTAAACGCTCACTTGTAAGTGGTGAGGAAGTACTTTTCGATACTTTTCTTGAACCTGCATCTCTTGAACCTGCTTTTCTTTGAGTCGCTTTTCTTTGAGTCGCTTCCCTCTGAGTCGCTTCCCTTGCAGTCACTTTTCTTTGACTCCTTGGGTGTTTCCGAATTGCTCTCTTCTTGGCATCTTTCAATACTTCCAGATTTAACCTTGACGTTCTGGCCTGTGGAGCTAAACTCCTCCATGGACCCACGGTCACTTGCATTCTGGAAGATAACCTCATGATTTGGACAGGAAACCGAGTGTAGATTCTCCAAATTTGGAGTCGTATTATTCAAATCATTCAGACTGCCGTTGTTCAATTCCACTTTTGGACGGTCGTTTGATTTCTCGTTTGCCTGGTTTGGCAATACAAACTCTGCGGTTTCAAACCCTTCTGCTGTCCTGGAATAGTCCCCGTCAACCACAAGTGCTTCACGTGACGAGCCTCCGCTTGTAATGAGTACTTCAATGCCTGGCCGTGTACTCCGATCTCCAGAGGAAGCATCCACAAATGGTGTTTTTGAAGTAGTATTTGCTTCAGAACCAGTTTCGGGTCGACAAACAGACTGCATATTGGTTTCAGCTTGAGTAGTAGATTATTCAGGGTGGGTTTTGGCAATAAAAGGCTAAAAATTGGGTTCAGATTGGGTTTTAATATCAGAAAGGGCCACTGTGTGCAGGAGTAATGGAACTATCCAAAAGAACATGTGGTCTTCCGCTAAATACCATATCCTACACCTTCAGCTTATCTTAGTATACAATATACAGGCATATGTAGGTTGTACCTTACAATACCAAAATCCTATGTGGTGGGGCACAGCACCTCTTATACATTTTGTTCGTCTAAGATCTGATCAGCCTTATTGTTCAAGGTCTGCACAGTCCTATTGTTTTCTGTGAATTGATTACAAAATATCCACGAACTACTTTTTCCGTACATCATAATAGTATTTCATAATAGTAAATCTTAATAGTATTTCATAATAGTATTTCATAATAGTAAATCTTAATAGTATTTCATAATAGTATTTCATAATAGTATTTCATAATAGTAAATCATAATAGTAAATCTTAATAGTATGTCATAATGGTACATCTTAATAGTATTTCATAATAGTACATCTTAATAGTACATCTTAAGAGTATATCCTAATAGTACATCTTAATAGTACATCCTAATAGTATATCTTAATAGTACATCTTAGTAGTATATCTTAATAGTACATCTTAGTAGTATATCTTAATAGTACATCCTAATAGTACATCTTAATAGTACATCTTAATACTACATCCTAATAGTATATCCTATTAGTACATCCTAGAAGTACATCCTAGAAGTACATCCTAAATAATATGCAATTCTAAAAGCTCTACTACTGAAATTACTACTCTTGTACTACTCCTGTACTACTCCTGTACTGGTATTATCTACTAATACCCGTAATCTAGTGCAATACCTAGGCTTAAAGCTAATAGGAATAGTACTGCTCGAACCGGTACACCTCTAATAGTACTTGTGCTACTGTAGACTCTAGCACTACTACTCAATCAATATCTTGTATAGAGAGAGTATGGTGAGGAGTATAAACTGGGCACATGGTTATGAGCTTTCTTCAAATAGACATCTATACAGCCTTACTTAATGGTAAAAATGGCAAGTGATAAAAATGGAAAGTGGTAAAAATGACAAGTGGTAAAAATGACAAGACCATTTACAAGAAACAGCTCCAGGTCATACACAAAAGCTCAAGAATGGTTCCAACGAAACATGTGTGTTTTGAAACTCAAAAAATCACTATAAAAAATCACTATAAAAAATCACTATAAAAAATCACTATAAAAAATCACTATAGAGTCTTAAGCAAGCCCCAAGTGTGTGAAACCAAGTGGTTAATTACAAGATCACCAAAATGGGATGTAAACGAAATATCAATGAAACATGCATCTACCCAAACAAGCCAAGGAATACTTTACCATTCATATCATTATATGTGGAAGATCTTTTGGCAATTGGTAACACTTCAGCTGAGGTATCGAGGACAAAGAAAATCCTTTTTAGTAGCTTTAAAATGAAGGATTTGGGAGCAGAAACGAAATTTCTTGGTATGAACATTGTGGTTGGAAATGGTTACACTAAGTTGCATTTGGCTGATTATATTGATGGTCTATTGGTAAACTAAGGACTAGAAGAATATGGTTCAAATGTTCACCAATGGAAGTGAAAGGTTTTGAGAGTTTTTAAGAAAAGGTTTTGAGAGTTTTTAAGAAAACGATTCAAAATTTACAAGAAAAGGTTTTGAGAGTTTTTAAGAAAACGATTTCAAAATTTACAAGAGAATGTTTTGATAGTTTTACAAGAAAACGATTTCAAAATTTACAAGAAAAAGATTCAAAATTCACAAGAAAAGAGATGAAAAACCCTCGGATGGAACAAAAGACCAATCTATATTTGGCAAACTACTCACAATACTATTGAAAGTTGTAATATACACTCCCATAGTGTGCTACAGTTATCACGTTACTTTCAATAAGTCATGTAATTGTGGGACTCCAGTGATCATCGTAAACGACTTATATTCTTTTCTGTATATAATATCATACCACGAGATGCTTGTATATTGACTCTGCTGTTTCGAGAATCCATAATCTCAAATACGAATATTCTCGTCCATTCTTATACGCTGCGGCTTTTCTCCGTCTTCAGTCTCTTACCAACATTGTCTTCTCCAAGAAAATGCCCAGACATTATACGAGAGCTAGACGAGAGCTAAACGAGCACCCAGAGAAGTTTAGCTTCTCTTTAACAAGACTCTTCATTGTTTCATCTGTATACAGTCTCATGAACATGCAGGACACCTTCATGTACTGATTCCTCATATTCAACACTCACATATTCTCATATATTCTCACATTTTCCACACTCACATATTCTCATATATTCTCACATTTTCCACACTCACATATTCTCACATATTCTCACATTTTCAACACTCACATATTCTCACATTTTCAACACTCACATATTCTCACATTTTCAATACTCACATATTCTCACATGTTCAACACTCATGTTCAACACTAACTTCGGCGAATACATACCAAAAATTAATAGCAATTTCCCAAATGATTGATGTTCACCTATTTCATCCGCCATTGCTTGTCCCTCCTCAACCGAGATAATTGGTTGCTCCTGAACTGGTCGTTGGTTTACCGGCCATGGAATACGTGTTTTCTTTAGCTCGGCGGGGGCATTCAAGTTTGGTATCCATAGCGTAACATTTGGATATTGCAGTGGTATAGGATCTGCAAGTTTCGATTGTTCCTTCACAGTTTGTTGTATATCGTCAGCATCGTCTTCGGCCATCCGCATATTGTCAAACTCATCGTTGAAGTTAATGTTGGTCGAGTAAGGTTTTGATGCACTCTCCGGGTGTGTGGAAGTTTGTCTAGACCTTATGGATTGCACTGTTGGTGTTACTGCTTCCTAGAACCATTCCCGCTATGACAAGGTTCTGTAATTTGTGGCCACGCAACCATTTGTCGTGTGGTAACTTCACCAATACGTCTTTCCCGAAAACTGGCTTGTGTTTGATAAGGGCAGAGTCTTTCTCCACGCCAATTAAGGTGAACGTGTGGCACTGGAAAATTGCCAGCGGAACATGGTCGCCCGAGAAAATACACTTCTTGCAGCCATCCGTAGCAAGACAAGCACAATTTCATTTTCTGGAGATCACTCAACACCATTTGTACCTTTATAGTAGGTACATCAGAAGGTGTTTTCCATAACCAAGGAGTACAGTTCAGTTTAGAATAGTGTTGTTCATTATGCATGAAGTTCATGGTCTTATCAAGGTATGTACATAGTTGAGGAGTCACGTGAGCTGTTTCTGGTGGGTCTGGGAGTAGAGGACATCTTGATGTATAGCTAATCGGTGTGGGGCTCATAACGCATGTCCATAAAATGTACACTACAAAAAAACAAAACACCCAAACATGCCCCAGAAATCACCCATCTCTATGAATTCATGTTGTGTATTCGCTATAAATTAATGTCGTATATTCGCTATAAATTAATGTCGTATATTCACTATAAATTAATGTCGTATATTCGCTATAAATTAATGTCGTGTATTCGCTATAAATTAATGTCGTATATTCGCTATAAATTAATGTCGTCTATTCTATCCTATAAATTAATGTCCTATACTCTTCCCTATAAAAAAATGTCGTATGGCCCTACACTTACTAAGAAAGATCTGAGCAAGCGATGGTCTCACGTGCGTCGTCACGCGCACATCAAGAGTAGCTCCAAAACCTCCACCACCAACTGCTCCACCAATTGTTTCACAAGTGTTTCAGTTTCACAGTGTTTCAGTTTCACAGTGTTTTATTTTCACAGTGTTTCAGTTCACAAGTGCTTCACCCCGTTTCACAAGTGTTTTACCCCGTTTCACAAGTGTTTCACCCCGTTTCAAAGAGTTTCACCCCGTTTCAAAGAGTTTCACCCCGTTTCAAAGAGTTTCACCCCGTTTCAGAAGAGTTTCACCCTGTTCACGTCGTGCCCGCCCATGGCTTCTCCCATCTTCATCTCCAACCCCCCGCCGGGGTTCTCCGTGATGGCCGTGCTCCGAGGCATGCAGTTGGCGCTCTTGGGGTCGTACCGCCTGTTGCAGAACCCACGGCTTTTTCAGTCAACATACTACGCCCGGGCCTTGACGGCCATCAAGTACTCCATTTTTATTCAGCTTGTACTCTGGGCTCCCGTGGTCATGCTCCGAATGGCTGCCAATTTTGTGGGGCTCTTTTGGAACTCGCTGGCCGTGGACTCGCTGGCTTCGTGGCTAAGGGACTTCCAGTTTGGCGTGCTCAACTTGGGCGTGTTCTTCACGTCCCTTTCTCGCCACTTCACCGCCCACTTGGATGATCTCTTCTTGCTGAGCTTGAAATTCATCGATACCTTGTATGCCTCCAAACACCCGGACATTCTGGGCCACCAGTACCATGATAACTTGGTGGAGCTTACGCTGGACTCGCCGTTGCCTTCCGAAAAGACATTTTTTAGCGTGGACACCTGGAAATCGAAGTACTACTCTTCACAAGACTTCTCCACTTTTGTGGCACGCCATTGCTACAAAATGGCTTTTAATGTGGCCGTGTTCTTGTTGGCCAAGCTACCTTACGTGGGTCACGTGATCTTGGGTTTAATCTCTTTCTACAATCTTAACGACAAAATCGGCACCGACCGAGCCGTCATTATGTTTCTTGTATTGCAGGCAATGCCTCGTGATTATGCAGTGGTATTTCTTACCACCTATTATGGCCTGCGGTCTATGGTGCATGATCTTTTGCTACCGTACTTCAGCCGTGTGCGCTTCACAAACAGGGAAAAAGAGCAGTGGATCAAGGCCCGTGAAGGCCTTTTGTTTGGCTTTGGCTTTCTATTCTTCTTTCTAATCCGGTCCCTTCCTTGGATCGGCCTCCTCATCTATGGCTTTGCCGAGACTTCGCTGGCTTACTTGATCACCAAGGTATCCGACCCTCCACCTTGTGCACCCAGCAAACTCATCCACTGGAACCCGACGCAGTTGGTGTGGAATAAGGAAAAGGAGCAGAGCGTGTTGCAGGGCCAGTTTGCTTCTTGTGATGAAGGCTTTTCACCAATTCCTGGCTCCTTCATCTTCCATTCCTAGCCACAAATTAGACAAAACAGCATCTAGAACCATCTTCTAGAACCATCATCTAGAACCACCATCTAGAACCACCATCATTTAGATACCATTATATCTTAAGTCACATGACTCATCGCTAGACTAATACATTTTAACTGCTTTAGACTTCTTCTCGAGCTCCAATGTTCGGGCTCCAACATTAACTGCTTTAAACTCCCTTCTTAAGCTCGAATGTTCGGGTTCCAGTGTAGATACAGTAATCCAACTCACTGCATATAGCCTGGGCGACGTATGAATCAGCAACGTACTCCTTCAAATAATTATGAGTGCCCAATTCGTTGGTCTTATTGGTCAATCCCAAGATAGGGAGAAGCGTGGCGGAACACCGTGGCCATGTATGTTCTGTTGTGGACCGGATAACCTCCAAAAAGTCCTGCTCCATGGTCTGGTCCCGAGAAACCTCGAACTTCTCCGTACAAAGTTCCCCTGAAACCGTCAAAACAATCTCAGGAACAATAGGCACTGTATATACGGTGGACACGAGCTTCTGATACGTGTTGAGGATAAACTTGTCGAAATCCGAGGTGAAAAAACCATCTTGTTGCGTTTGGGCCCATGATAAAAGGACATGTGCCAAATGAGACCGAATTTTCTGCGTGATTGTGTTTTGCTCCCGCTCAAGCTCGCCAATGAAATGACTTGTGCCGCTTCCACTTGCCGTTTTCGTGGCTTCTTTGCTCTGTACTGCATACAACGTCCGGACGATTGTATGATTCAACACATAAAGCTTCTGCAACTCGTTGATCCCCAGATTGCGTTTGAAATTGACTGCCAAAGTCTCCGTTAAAGACAGGCAAGGAGTAAAAGACATTTGCACGGAATTGGGGTCTTGAAATTGGGCACTTTTCCATAGATTAAGCTTTAACCCAAAAGTTTCAATAACTCCTGCATCATTCTCACAGAGTTTCTTATCAAACAAAGGAATTTGGCTTTTTGTTTCTAGTAAAAACAATAAGGTCTGCGATATCGTCTCCGTATCCTCATTTTCAGGGCCTTTTTCGCCATCAATAGGCACAAAACTCACAGAATACTCTTTCTTGGATTTGATCACGTGGCTGATGACATACCGGGGCGCCAAACTGTATACCACAACCAAGTATCCTGCCCATAGTGTTGTTCCATGCACTGTGAGGTTCCCCAGGGCGGAGTTATCTAAATATGGAGCAAACTCCAGCCAGGGGGCACGGGCCTGTTCCTTGGCCAAGACACCCAGGTACCGGTTTAAAGTTTGCTTGGAAAAAGCATCCAAAATAGGGCACTTGGGGGAAATGGAAAGTTGGCATGTGTCCCAATCGTAACTCGCGAGACAAAATCGGCCATTTTCAAACAGCAAGTATACCAAAAACCCCTCCTGGGTTTGAACTATGGGAAGGCCACATAGAACAGAATTATAGGGCAATTTAGCTGAAGCTGGGGTGTCGGGGCCGATCACATACATATATGCAGTATCCGTCACCACAAGCACGTTTCCAAACGGCACGAGATTCGATACCAAAAAGCGAGAAGCATTCTTGACACTAACAGGGCCTGAAGAAGATACAGAACCCATTTCAAGCCCTAAATCATAGCGGTATACGGAATTATCGCTGAGCACATAGTATAGGGCACCCGTACACCAGGCCAGTAACACCACAAGGCCTCCGCTATTAAATCGGTGCAACTGGGGTAAGTCCGGAGCCACATGATGGATAGAAATATCACCTGACTCATGGGCCAAGAAAAGCACCAAGTCATCCCCTAAAACCCCAAACGAAAAGTCCGTGAGCCTTAACTCCAGGTAATGCTTCCCCGATACTATGATATCTCCGTCCTCCGTCAACCGCTCCCCAGACAAGCACAATTGGTCCAACAAAGACGTAAAAGTACGGAATTTCACGGAGTAGCTCGACGCATCGAGTGTTTCCCGCTGCAATACCATCACCTCTCCTGTGTTCAACAAGAGCCCAAGGTAGCAGTCTCGACTGGCCAGCTGCACCGGCAGCCACTTGTGGGAGACGATCAACGGCTCCTGGATACGACCAAAATTAAAACGGTTCTCCCTATCCTCAATGTAAAGCCTCAGGAAGAACTGGAACCCTAGCAGCTCGAGGTTTTCAGTCTGAAAGATGGAGGCGCAGGAGAAAATAGACGACGATAAGAACTCATCTTTTTCAGCGTAGTTTTGGGAGTTTACGACATCTCGTTCTGCGGTTTTTTGCTCCTCTTGGTTTTTTTGATGGTTTTCTTCACTTTCCCGAGTTTCTGGGTCTAATTCTTGGCTTCTAGGTGTATTGTGGGGGGTATTTTCTGCTGTCTGAGACTCATTTTCATTAGGGTCAATATCTGTCAGTTCAGGTTGGATTTGGGTAGGTTCTAATGGGTTTGTAGTGATTACTGAGCTTTTGAAAACGTTTCCTGACTCAGGTTCAGGGGTTTTGGCGTTTGCAGCTCCGTTTTCGGGCTCTAGACCTGAAGTGGGCTCTATTTTCACCGGATTCGACTCGTTTTCCGTCGTTTCTGACTCGATTTTCACGGGAATAGATTCGCTGGAACCGCCTTTGCGGAGAAGTTCAACTATCATTACTTCCTCGTTGCCCTTGCTCGAAATGCATTGATGTAGGAACGGAAGTCGAGGTTCTATTAGCACCAAATGGTCGGAGTTGTTTATGGCCAATTGCGCATTGGCAGACCGCTGTACGGGCTGGAGGATGCTGCTGCCGATAGCAGACCGCAGAACGGAGATCGGCGTGATCATGGTGGGCTTTTCGGGTAGAAGATGTAGTATTTAGGTGTTGGGATCCGCGGAAGGAAAGAAGACCGATGATATGTTCGGCTTGAGCGCGCCTCGTAGCAAGTGCTCGGTATCGAACCAAGGACCGCGGTTCTTTTTAGGAGAAAAGGGTGATCCACTGTGCCAAGGAAGAATTTTCGCAGTTTTGCGAAAATAAAAGTGACACACTAATCTGGTCAGCTGACCTTAGCAGAGAACAAAGGTGCAGGTTCGTAGGGACCAGACCAAGACAAATCTACTAGTGTTCGTTTGCGAATGTATATTATAGTTATGGATTCGTCTATAGTTTCGTGCATACCAAAAGCTAGCATAAATGGAGTTACCACTCCAGTTCCCCAGTGCCAGTTTTAAAGCCTGCATGACCAAACAAAAAAGCGTGGAAGTTCCCAAAAACCCTGAAGGAATTCCCAAAAACTCAGGAAGAGTTCCTCCTAAATATACACACTTCATCGAAAGGCTATGCATTGGTGGAGAGTTCCACGTCCACCTCCCTCTTGGGTCTCCCCCGCTTTTTCTTCTGCACCTTATCGGAGTCCAGAGCCAATGTATCCTTCTTCTTTCCCTTCATGGTGCCACTTACCCGGATACCCTTAATGGTAATTCCCGTTTGCTCAATAGGGAACTTTCTGGGCCGGCCACGGCGGTCTTTCAGCTCCAACAACTGCTTCAACGCCTGGTCGTTCATGATATCCAATTTGGTATTTTTGGAGAACGCAGGATCCTTGGGATCAGCACTATCCATAGCCTGCTTCAAGATCTTATTGAGCTTCTTGAAGTTTTCGTGGGACAGATCAATGTACTGGTTGGTGGAAGGATCCAAGATCAACTTCTTGGGCCGGCCACGCTTTTTCTTCAGCCTATCGTCCATAGACGAAGGAAGCAACTTGGATGCAATTCGTAGCGCATTCTGCTTGGACAATTCCGCTTCTCCCCGGAACGGTTGGCCCGAATGCACACCGTTGGGATTATTTCTTTGCATTTGCATTGAAGCTTGAAGGGCCGACTGCATACTGAGACCACTACCTCCTCCTCCAACTCCAGCTCCAATTCCACCAGATCCAACGCCAGTACCTCCAGCACCTCCAGAAACCCCAGCACCTGCATGCATCACGTTCCCCATCAACCCGTTCCCGACCGAATATCCATGGGGAGCCATTTTGAGATGCAGATGAAGTTGATTTTGGTGAAGACCCACTTGGTGATTCAGCTGGATACTTTGCTGTTGAAGACTCAGTTGTAAATTCTGCTGTAAATTCTGCTGTTGCAAACTTTGCAGTTGCAAATTCTGTTGCTGTAAATTTTGCAGCTGGAGATTCAGTTGAAGATTCAGTTGTAGAGCCTGATGCTGGAGACTTTGCGGCTGCAAATTCTGTTGTGAATGAACGCCATGCTGATGTCCATGCTGATGTCCATTCTGATGTGCATTATGATGTCCATTTTGAAGTTGTTGTCTTTGGTGCTGTTGCTGCTGATGCCCATTCTGAAGCTGCTGCTGTTGCTGCTGCTGCTGTTGTTGTTGCTGTAAAAGACGCTGCTGGTGTTGGTGGAGCAGTTGTTCCTGCACAGAGCCCAGGCTGCTATGAAGTTGGTGAGGGCTCAGCAGGTGCCTTTTCTGCCCATTCAGAACCTGGGACATGCGTACATTTTCCAGGAAATGGCGTGGTTCTTCATGGAACTCGTATCCTGACTTCAGATGGTCATATTGTTGAAAAACATGCTGATGGAGCTGCAGATGCTGGGCCATTTGCTGGTGCTGGGCCATTTGTTGGTGTTGGCCTGCGTACTGCGCCTGTCCTCCATGAAGAGACATTGTAAGTGGAGAAGGAGCAATCATGGAATTGCCATTATTGGCCATTACACGTGATGCCAAAGATGTGAGTGGCGGCAGAGGCGTGCCGAGGTTATATGCCGTCGGGGCAGGGCTGCCCAGGGGGGTTTGTCCATACATTTGCAATGGGTATGGTTTGGACTTGGACTCATCAAAGCCGTCTAAATGACTCATTTTCAGGAAGTTATATGGAACATTCATTTCGGTTTGAATTGTGTGGAAGTGAAGTGTCACGTGAGCTTTTTAGGTGAACAGCGTTGAAAGTGTTTCAGGATTTCAGTGATTCAATTGAACTTTTCAGTTAAAACGGTTTCACTAGTGTTTCAGGATTTGACTAATTTAGCTGAAGTGTTTGAGGTTCACTGTTTGAGGTTCACTGTTTCAGATATCCACTAATGCTTGACTCAAGTTTCACTTATGTTATACTAGTGTTTCAGTGGAATTTGACTGATGTTTCACTATGTTCCACTTATGATAGACTACTATTTCTATCACCACTGATGGTACAGGTTCAGAAGTGTTTCAGAGATTCAGGTGATCAGACGTGTTACTAATCAGTTGAGATCAGCTGCTTCAGGTGTGTTTCAGTTGTGTTTCACTGATGAATGGATTGATTCACTATCAGTTCAGGTGTTGGGTGAGGCTTTCAGGTGATGCTTTCAGATGATGCTTTCAGATGATGCTTTCAGATGATGCTTTCAGATGATGCTTTCAGATGATGCTTTCAGATGGTGCTTTCAGGTGATGCGTTCAGGTTCACTTGTGCTTCGATGTATCAAGTGATTCAAGTGAGTTTCAGGTGTTTCAAATGTTTCAGGTGTTCCGGTGATCCAGTTCACTCTTCTGACTTTTCCAGACTTTCCCAAACTAATCCAGATTCGCTGTGGACTTCAGTGATCTCAATGGTTCAGCCGTGGCACGTACAAGCCCAGTGAGAAACAACAGAAGCAACAAAGGAAAGCGGCAGCAGATGGGCCGTGGGATAAGGTTAAAAACGGAGGCCTGCAAAAACAAAAGGCTTAAAGTCAAAAAGCCACTAACGAAACAGACGTGCAACAGGCAAACCGAAAATAGGCAGAGAAAAAACAAAAATGAAAAAACAAAAGCGAAAAAAACAAAAAAAAAGTCAAAAAAAAACAAAAAAAAACGAAAAAAAAAAACAAAAAAAACCCGGCCCTGCGAAAAAAATGCATGAAAAAAGAAAAAAACTAACGCGCAAAGTCCCCTACTCTCCGGCTGAACCCTCGCTCCCGCATCACGTGCAGTTGGCTGCAAGGTTTATTTCCACCACACTTTGTGCCAAAAAACATAGAGGATTTCGGGTGTAGGGAGTCAGGGTACTTCATAGAAGCATTGTATATGGAGGATGGGGCATGCTATGTGCAGGTCCTACTTACTACGTCTACTATGAAGATAGGTCACTGCAAACTATGAGTACTGTGGACACAGCATACGGACTACAGAAGTATATTACAGTTTTGATCAGGACGTCTATGCACTATTACTACCTTAAGTATGTGATATCGTGTATAACCTTGGTCTTGTACGGTCTTGTATGTGCCTGTACAATACTATATACTGAAGCATATGTTTGAAGAGTGATATTGTGCAGTGCTAAAGTACCATGAATAAAATGGTACAGTGAAAACTGCTACTTTTAAGTGATACCAAGATACTTTAGGTGACAGTTTTGAGTGATACTAACATACTTTAGGTGGCAGTTTTGAGTGATACTAAGATACTTTAGGTGACAGTTTTAAGTGATACCAAGATACTTTAGGTGACAGTTTTGAGTGATACTAAGATATTTTAGGTGACAGTTTTAAGTGATACCAAGTGATACTTTTAAGTGATACTAAGTGAGAGCTTTAATATTCCAGACCAATCCTTACCATTTTCCAAGGGATGATTTCCGGTACTTCGTTCCTCCAGAGTTGCATACGCCATTTTCGTTCCTCTCTTTGAGGGTCCATCAACGACAAAAGTATTAGTAAGTTATAAATTCATTAAAAACAGAAGAGTGTTATGATTATACTATTATGGATACTACTATGGATACTACTATCAATACTACTATGAATACTACTATGGATACTACTATCAATACTACTATGAATAGTAATATGAATACTACTATGAATACTACTATGAATTCTACTATGAATAGTAATATGAATACTACTATGAATACTACTATGAATACTACTATGAATACTACTATGAATACTAGTATGAATAGTAATATGAATACTTCTAGTGCTATGAATCTAAACATTCTTCTCACTTTCAATTCCTAGCCCTCGGACAGTCCTCTCTGGCTGGTCTGGCTGGTACAGAAGTTTTTCCATAAATCGTTGAAGTAGAGGTTGGAGTCTTCACGTTGATAGTTCGTGGGTATTCTTCAATAGTCTTCAATAATCTTCAATAATCTTCATACTATGCCTATACTATTATGACTACTTTACTCTTAGTATTATGACTACTATTACTACTATTAATACTAATACTACTATTATGACTACTATTACTACTGTCTGTACTAATACTACTATTATGACTACTATTACTACTGTCTGTACTAATACTACTATTATGACTACTATTACTACTATGTCTGTACTATTACTGTTACAACCTCCATTGGCAGACTCACTATGCATGTGTATTTTTAGAGCCTACGAAAGTTGACTAGTCAGCTACTGGCCACCGAGATTGACTGCTCGTTCTTTTGTTGCTTGTTCTTTTGACACCGGATGAAAGATTATCATCTCGTCTCATCGCGCACCTTCTCTTACAACTATATGACCACGTCAGGTTCGTCCCTGGGAGGAATCATCGGGGAATGAATATAGTAAACAAAGTGCTTGAAGAAGAAGGAATCTAAAAATGACGACTATGACTATAAGATTAGTAGTATGTCTATAGTATCAACTGAGATTAGGACTATTACTATGACTATACTATTAGTACCATGATTTCGACTGTACTATTAGTACTAAGATTAGAACTATTGCCATGACCACGATGAGCATTACTACAATAGTGTTAGATTCCGGTTTCATCCGGGTACGACCTCCATGTTAGATTCTTGTTGAACGTATTGTACTATGTTAACTATTTATCCATACAGATGCATCCCACTTTGCAGCAGCAGCAGTTCTTCTTCAACCTAGTGTTAACCACGCAAATCGTTGGTATCCGGTTGAATATCGCTCACAGAATTTTGACGTCCATCAACGGATAAATAGTTAACATAGTACAATACGTTCAACAAGAATCTAACGAATAGTACTTTCAATACTATTATGTCTATACTACTATGACCATTACTTACACTATTATATCTATATTACTATGACTACAACTATTAACACTATTATGTCTATACTATTATGACTACAACTATTAACACTATTATGTCTATACTACTATGACCATTACTTACACTATTATGTCTATACTACTATGACCATTGCTTACACTATTATGTCTATACTATTTCCCATACCTTATGTGGAGCTTTGCTGTGAAATATCCCGGTAAAGCATTATATTCTAAGCATAATTTGCAACTTTCGAGTGATGCGGAAGTGTGAAAAATGAAAGCAAGACCATGGATATAGCGGATCCAACAATATTCTACATTAATTATACAACATAAATTTGGTTAAATTCCATGTAGAGTGGCCTAGAGAAGTTTATAGTAGTTTCGAGAAGCGTACATAGAGTGCACTGTACAGGTGAGTATACATGCTAGTTAATTATACCTAGTGGAAGTAGTAGTTTATGTACGTGGTACTCTAGTCATGTAGGAGTTGAGGGTATGATGTAAACGATCAGTATACATACTTAAATCAGTATAGATACTTAAATCAGTATAGATACTTAAATAAGGAAAGTGACCATTACAATAGGATAGGATATCCTAGTAAGTGATGCTTCAGCCGGTATATGAATATACGTATCCGATAAAAGGTGAGTAGGTATGTAGATAGAATAATATAGTGATATGTATAGTAATTAGAAATATCATGATCATATTACTTATATATATAGTGAATGATTATGTTTGATTAATGTACACTTGATCAATGTATCTAGTCGTATACTGAACTCGTATACTGGAGACGGCTTCAGATGCTAGACTTGACATTTAAGCCGAGGCTTCCACCACCGGAATGGCTCCGTTGGTGGACTTGTTCAACAGGAAAGAAACGACAGCGGGTTATTGACCACAATGAAAAAGCGCTGGAGAATCTCGTCCAATGTCTTTTTCTTCGTCGAAACAACCGACCCGTTTTCACTCTTGATCGAGTACAGATTCGTGCCTTCCCTAATCAACTTCCGCTCCACATAAATCACTTTCCCATATACTTCAGNATCAACTTCCGCTCCACATAAATCACTTTCCCATATACTTCAGCCTCAAAGGCATAGAGTCCATCGTTATCAAGAGCCACCACTATTCTGGACATGGTTTTGCCTTGATAGATATATGTATAGATATATGTATAGGTATATGTATAGTGATCTGTATAGATAAACAAGAAGAGAGAGAGATAAATCCAATTCACAAAAATCACTTACAACCTTATAATCCTTTACAGCCTTACAATCCAAACAATTATTACTGAATCACAAGAATGACAAGAATGTCGCAAATTACAATTTTGAAATATTACAACAGAAGCAGAAAGAACATGCTCAATTATTATCGCTAAAGATACAACTATGATATCATCGTTTTAGATGAAACTATTGAAGGCTTAGGAGAGTTAATTAGAAACCTCCGTTAATGAAAAATGCAAAGGATATCTCTGGATTGAATCAA
>NLAL01000188.1:0-33434 GCA_002374735.1 Metschnikowia sp. 13-106.1
GGGAGCCAAGAACATTGAGATCTCGGTATTGAAGCCCAACAACGTCATCGAGACCTTGGCTGTTGACGATGTGTCAAAGTACGTGGAGGAGATTGAGGCCGAGAAGCAAGCAGAGGCCGAGAAGAAGAAGAAGAAGACCAGCGATTGATTGTTGGTGCTAGAATATGATACTGCGAAGAATAAACCGATTGTGACTAAACCCTCCATACTGGATTACTTCTCTAGTCCTCTATATGTCCTCTATGTATTGACCTCTTATAGTCTCGTTTTTTGTATTTTCTTTTCTGTTCTATATCACCTCTTGGCCTTCTTTTTCGTCTTCTTATCCTTAGGGTCAGCCTTTCTCTTGGGAGCATCCAGCTTAACCACGGAAAAGAATCCATCCAACCGACCCTGCACGCCGCTCTTGTTCCCCTTCTTGAGCTTCTCAGCACCGCTCCGGATCCGGTCCTCGTTGAAGCCCTTCTCCTTGACCATGAACTCTAAAAGGCCCTCGAGGTTGGGGTCCTTCCACTTGAGGCTGACATCATCCCCCTTCATGATCTCTGGGTTCATGAACAACTCCTTGGCCTCCTTGTAAGGCCAGTTTTCCGGCACCTTATACTTGGTTTTGGTGGGGTTGTCCTCAATCCACTTGACGATATTGTCCAAGGAGCCGTGCTCTTTGATGAGTTTATACGCCGTCACAGGCCCCACTCCTTTGATGGTCTCACAGTAGTCACAGCCCAAAAGAATGCACATATCGATGAATGTGGACCGGTCCATCTCCAAGCCCTTCAAGACCTCCTCATACTCGATCTGGTCCACAGGCAATTTGCGGGCCTCTGCCACAGTCAAATGCCTCAATAAGAACTTGGGCTCATAGCAAAGTGTGTCCATATCCTCGGAGGCAGCAGCAAACACTTTCCCACTGCGTGCTAATTCAGCACATTGGGCCTCTGCTTCAGATGGGGCATCCACATATGGTATACCCATGTACTCCAAAAGTTTCTTGGCCTCTGCATTCTGTTCCTTGGAAGCACGAACGGTTCTCTTTTCGTACTTCATCAAATCTTCGGCTGTGCCTGTTTCTTTGAGCTCCTGGATCTGTTTCTCTGCCTCCTGGCGTTTCAAGAGTCTTTTTTCCAACTCTCCACCTTTCAACACCGGGGGTTTTCCGTCAAACACGTATACGGGCTTGATGCCGTTTTCCACCATTCGGATTGTGCGGTAGAACATGCCCAGCAAATGCGACGTGGTTTCTCCATCTTCACTAGTCAACTGCTGCCCATCCTGTTGTCTGACTGCTATGAGGTATTGGTAGAGACACATGGAGGCATCGATGGCCACTTTTCGGCCAAAGAGATTTTTCATCTGGAGCTCTTTGAATGCCCCAGAAGCATGTTCCTTTAGAAGTTGGTTAAGTCCTGGAGTTAGTTGTACTCATAATTGTAGAGGTATTAAGTATTGTTCAGTCAGTCAGTCAGTCAGCCAGTCAGTCATTCAGTCATTCAAGTATTTAGTTATATTATCAGTCATTTATTCAGTTTCACTATTCAGTCACTCCACTCAATCAATCACTTCAATCACTTCACTTATACATACCTTTCACACCCATGGTTGTAGTTCTTAAGATGGACTCGCAGCTTTCTTAAGACGCGGTCGGTCTTCATGCAGGACGCGTGTCTGGCGGAGCGCACCCACCTCATGCTTTAAACATGCTCAAAGGAAAAGGTCCAGTTGCCCGAGGTAGGATCGTAGTCAATGAACTTGGTGTCTTCGATAGACTTCAAGTTCTGGATGTGGGTTTTCACCACGGGGTCTTTTGGATCCAAGATCTTCATTCTTGTGGCCTTATCCACTGGGTAGCATGCCTCCAACGTCACCTCTGCAGGCATGTTCAAACCCTCGCCCACCTTTGGCTGGTCCTCGTCGGGATATATATCCACGTTCTTGACTCCAAACACCACAATGTTGCCGCAAATGTCGTCCAAGTTGAAAGCTGATAAATCTACTGGTTGGGTAAACTTGACCACTCCGTAGAACTTGCGTCCAACTGTAAAGTCCTTCACGCTGCGCAACTCGGCTGGACGCTTCTTCTTGAGCTCGGAAAGCGACGGCGACGTCCAGTACCCATCGTCATCGAACTCGTCCACTGGTTTGTCTTCAATGCTTTTTAAGGCTTCTGGTTCATTCATCTTTTCGGTCTTAAAGTCCACCTGTTTAGGCTTAATGGCAGCCTTTGGTTCAGAAACTCCACTCACGGCTGGCTCGGGGCTTTGAGAAAGCACAAGCTTCTTGTAGTCAATATTGGGCGAGAAGATATCGGAGGCTATGATTTGCTTATCAACATCCCTGTAAGACAATGACTCTTTGGTTTTCTCCAAGGGCACAAGTGCACGAGACTTGCTGTCAGTGACAGCCTTTGCTGTTTTCACCAATGGCTTGATCTTATGTGCACTTCCAAGACTGTATGGTTTCTTATTCGACTTGACCTTGGTGATAAGAGGGTCTTTCTGTGCTTGTTTGAGAAGATCATCTCCAGTAATGCTCTGGAACAACTTGGAGCCTCCATATGGATCTTGAGATCCAAGGTTCAATACAGGCTGAGCTTGCGATTGTTGTAGTTGTAGTGGCTGTTGATTGAAAGGAACCTGTTGCTGCTGCTGCTGCGTGTTCTGAGAAGATCCCAACAAAGACCCACCACCAAACAAGTTGCCTGTTCCAGTGGAAGTGTTTGTTCCTGTTGTCTGGTTGTTGGAGCCACCGAATAATCCTCCTCCTGTTCCTGTAGCTCCGAGGGCCGGCTTGCTACCGAATAGGCCTCCTCCTGTAGTGTTATTGTTGGCAGTATTGTTGTTACCGAAAAGACCTCCACCAGTGGTTTGGGTGTTGTTGTTATTATTGGCTCCAAATAAGCCACCGGACGTGTTGCTCTGTGCATTATTAGTGCTGGAAAACAACCCGCCTCCTGTACCAGTAGCAGGCTTCTGGCCAAATAATCCTCCTGTGGAGTTGTTGTTTTGCGTGGCACCAAAACCAGTACCTGAAGTCGTAGAAGAGTTGTTGTTGCCGAACAAACCTCCAGTGGTTCCTGCAGGTTTTGCACCAAACAAGCCTCCACCAGTATTGTTGTTGGTTTGGGTATTGCTTCCGAAAAGACCTCCTCCCGTGTTGGAGGTTTGGTTATTGGACCCGAACAATCCTCCCGTAGTACCAGTCAGTGCAGTGTTTCCAAAACCAACACCACCAGTTGAATTATTGTTCTGTCCAAACAAGCCACCTCCAGTACCCCCATTTTGTGCCGGGGCTCCAAATCCAGAGGTAGTTCCGGTTGGTTTGGCTCCGAACCCGGAAGACCCACCAAATAAGCCACCTCCAGAGTTGTTGTTATTGGTACCAAATGCAGATGTGTTGTTATTAGCCCCAAGACCTCCTGCATTGTTGTTTGCTCCAAATCCTCCTGCATTGTTATTGGCACCAAAAGGAGAATTATTGGTATTGTTGCTTCCGAACGCATTGGAGGTGTTGTTGTTCTGACCAAAGGGAGAGGCCGAAGCATTATTATTATTATTGGCACCAAAAGCAGAGCCAAAGCCTCCGGAGTTGGTATTGTTGTTGGAGCCAAAAGCAGAAATTCCCGTGCTGCCAGTGTTTCCAAATGCAGATCCAAAGCCAGAAGGCTTATTGGCTCCAAAAGCAGAGGTACCAGTGTTGGAGCCAAAAGCACCGCCAGTTGACGAAGCTCCAAAAGCACTTTGCTGGTTGTTGTTGGCCGCACCAAAAGGAGATGAGTTGTTGGCTTGTCCAAAGGCACTTCCGGAATTGTTTTGCCCAAAGGCACCGCCCGTGTTTCCAAAAGCAGAGCTGTTGTTTTGTCCAAAAGCACTGGTGTTGTTGGACAGGCCGAACGCATTATTTGCAGGAGCACCAAATGCAGAGTTAGTGTTTCCAAATCCAAAGGAAGATGAATTGGCAGCAGGCGAAGCACCAAAAGCACCAGTTCCTGCGGTAGGATTGCTGGAAGCGAATTGTCTTTTGTCCTCGTAATCCTTGAGTCTCAATTCCTCGAAAGAGAAGTTTTTGTATTCGGGCATGGCACAGATATTCTGATACACACTCGTGCCCGACGTATCCTTTTCAGTGAAAGGAGTAAATGGCTTGACGGCCGTTCCGTTATTGACATTAGGGTCACTGGCAGCGCCAAAGCCACTATTTGTAGCGCCACCAAAAGGAGTGATGGAGTTGTTTTGAGGAGTCCCAAAACCCGAGCCAAAAGGCTTAGCAGCTCCTCCTCCCATAAACAAGCCATTGGAGTTTGTGTTTGCCGTGGAGCCGAATGCGTTATTGGAGGCCGTGTTGTTGCCGCCAAAAGGAGAGGTTGTGTTTGTCTGTGCCCCACCGAAAATGGAATTGTTCTGCCCAAAAGCCGAAGTGGTATTGGAGCCAAACGCAGAGCCCGCATTGTTATTGGTGGAACCAAACGGACTAGCATTGCCCGTAGCACCAAATGCCCCTGAGCCCGTGTTGTTGGTGGTACTTCCAAAAGCACCGCCGGTGGTTGTGTTGCTCGAGCCAAAGGCATTATTGGATGAGGCACCAAAAGGAGAATTGTTATTGGCTGCAGCTCCAAATGGAGATGAGCCCTGGCCAGTTGTCGAGTTGTTGGCCGCGCTGAAGCCGCCAAATCCCGTATTGCTTCTTCCGAACATGACCACAGTCAGGCAATTGAAGTTAGAGAAGAAACAGAATGCGTGGTTGAGGTTGATTTTTTTCGGTGCGGGCTGGCGAGGTGCGAGTGCGAGTGCGACCCACCCAGTGTGACTGGCAGTACCTTATTCTACTGCTCATTCTGCTGTACATTTACAGTTCATTATGCTGCTTTTCTCACCCCTATCCATTATACTCTCCACCTAATTATAGCGAGGCACCAAGACAATACACCAACAGTCAAACATCAAAACTGAAATTAAAAAAAAAAAATTAAAAAAATTAAAATCACAAGCAAAAGGGTTTTTACTGAATGTAGATATTTATTGAAAGTGTACTTGGAAATCAATTAATTGGAAATAAATTATTTCTATATGGCTAATGTATTTTGTTGAAGACTTGAGGGCTTAGGAATGTGGATGGTGTAATTGCGTGTAATTGGTGTGTGAATTGGTGTGGTTGGTGTGGGCGAATTGAAGTACTACTCCTTGAGGTGTGAAGTGACTTTCATTATGGGGCTCAGAGATGTATGGCTAGGGTGCAGAGGTTGCGAATGAAGGGGCGTAGTCAATGACGCTACTCCATCCTTACATATATTTGTTGAACCGAGAAGGAAGTTCAGTAGATACTAACTCCACATACAATTCACTAGTACAATTCACTAATACAACTCACTAATACAAATCATTAATACAACTCACTAATACAAATCATTAATACAATTCACTAATACAAACCACTAATACAATTCACTAATACAATTCACTAATACAATTCACTAATATAATTCACTAACACAACTCACTAACAAGTCACTACAAATTACTCAAAACCAAGTTCGTTCAAATCCATATATAAGGCCATTACTACACTAACGCTGTCTCGGTGTATAACAGACTACCAACACTACAGAATATTCGGGCTGAGTACTGAGTACGCTGGGTCTAATACGTGGTAGAATAAGAAAGGGTGGTAAAACCCAAGATCTAATACCTCCATCTTTTCTTCCGGACCTTCTTTCTCTACAGAGCCTGGACAGTTTGTATTGGTACATAGACTAGTCTTGATTTTTGAAGGAGTAAGCTATAGAACAACTTACTGTACCAGTGCAGAGATAATAATACATAAAGCATAACCATACTATTTTGACCACTCAATATTATAATATCTTGTAAGATCTTTTTTATGCCTACTCTTCATATTAAAATCGCTACTTAGTACTGATCTACCATTATATAGCTGTATGCTAGGATGTGATGTGATAATGTCCATTGTATGTGGTATTCAAGTGTCATAATTGACACTCAAAAACTTAAGAATACTCCTAGAGCTTTAATTATACATAGCTATGTACTGGTGTTATTGATACGAGTGTCCAATTATTGATACCAGACTGTGGATTTCTGATACTGAATGAGTCCAATGCTTGAATCTGAATCTTACTTCTTCTTTCTGGTAAGAAGTTCCAGGATATCCGACCCCTTGCGCTTGGCAGAGGTTTTTTCCTTTTTCGCCGTTTTGACCTCAAACTTCTTCAACTGCTCGTCCCTCTCCTTGGCCCCAAGCTTCAGCAACTCCTCGGCCTTGGCCAAGTACTCTGCATCGTCAGCCTCTCTGCCCTGGAGCCACTCCAAAAGCTTGATCTCTTCTCCGTAGACCAGGTCGTCTTTTCCCACGGGGGTCTCCAAAACAATGGGGATGTTCTCGAGCCTTTTGTCGTTGGCCAAGACCCTAAACACCTCCAAGCCCAAGAACCCATATCCCAATTTCTGGTGCAAGTCTCTGTTGGCCCCCAAAGGAGCCTTGGAGTCGTTCAAGTGGATGGCACTGAGATATTCCCAGCCAATGATATCCTCGAACTTCTTCCAGAACTCCTCCCATTGCGCCTTATCCCTAATGTCGTAGCCTGCAGCAAAGGTATGGCAGGTATCGATGCAAACACCTATTCTGGATTTATCTTCGACCATATTGATTACATCCCGGATATCCTCCAAATTGGACCCGATCAAGTTACCGTGTCCAGCCATATTTTCAATGACGATCTTGACAAATTTGGTTTCCTTCATGGCCCGGTTGATGTTCTTGGCCAACTTCTTTAAAGCCTCATTATGGTCGCCGTCCAAACTGGAACCGGGGTGAAAATTGTAGAGCCCAATGTCGAGCACCTCACACCGCTTCAAGTCGTCCAAAAAACCCCCATACGCCTTCTGTTCCTTCTCCTCGTCTGGGTTGGCCAAGTTGATGAAATATGACCCATGGGGAAGAACATCGGTCCTAGGGTTATATCCATACACGCCACAGAGCCGTTTGAACTCCAATGCCTCTTCGGGTTTGATATCTGGCGACACCCATTTCCTGGGTGACTTAAGAAAGAGTGCAAAGCTATTGGCTCCGATATCTCTGGCATTGGTGACTGCTTTACTGACTCCACCAGCCATGGCCACATGCGCTCCGAACTTGAGCGTGTTTTCCACCTTGGCATATTTGAACGTGGTCTCTGCTTTAGTCTTGACGGCCTTCATTGTTCTAAGACCAGCCCTGGTGTTAGTTGCGTTAGCGTAATGGTTGCTGGTACATACTTGGTTGACATGGAGATGAATGCGCATCACTGTGAGCCATACATATGTATGGGTGAGGCCCCAACTGCGTGCAATTACTGCGAATCCATTCAGAAAATCTATTATATAAACTCCTCTGGTCCTGTATATAGGAGGTTATAATACTAAGTACTCTCATTGCTATATACTGGTCTACATACTGGTGGACTCGGATTCCACCACGTCCAGGAGATACTTCTCGATGTCAGGTCCATCTTTTTCCACTGTGCTGCGGTCAGAGAATTTCTGCAGCTTGGCCAATTTGGCAGCAGCCGCTTTTTCGGCTTTGGTCTGGTTCATGATCTGGTCCATATTATCATACGTATTCAAGCCAAGAGCGGTCCTCTGTACAGGGTCACAGTATTTCATGGCCGCTAGCAACGTATAGTAGGCATCATTGGCAGCATTATGGAGGTTTGCATGCATGATCCCGACATGGCGTAAAATTCCTCGTAACGTGGCCCCACTTCGCCTCGAAATCTGATACAATTTCTGCGTATCCAAAGTAGGTACAGATTCCGAGTCATGGAGCCCATGGCTCTTGAGCCATTTCACGTCTGCGGCCACACTATGCCCTACCAAAACGGCATTTCTGTCTATGAAGTAGTGGGCAAACAATTTGGTGAGGAAAGTCTTCAGTTGGCCCTGTGTCATCTCGTACGACGTGCCTCCATTAAACACGTACTTATTGTTGGGCACGAACGTCTTGTTGACGAGTTTCTTGTGCTCTTTTATGATGATGTGTAAGGTTTTGATGTGGGGAAAAACCAGGAAGTGTTGGACCTTGGGGTCGTAGATTGCCACACCAATCTCGGTGACTTTGCTGAGTGCTCGTTCATATGCCTCCACATCCACCGATACCAACGGCACTTTTCTAAGGTAAACTCTTTCCATCTGGGTTCTGAGGTACTCCACGTCTTTGTCTTTGACAAATTTGAACTTCTGCAGGTCAAAGTAGTCCAGGAGCTGTTTCTGGAGTATATCCTGAATGGCTGCTTCCGTGCTTATGGTGCGGACAGATCCAAGCCTCAAGGGCATCACCATTGGAGACCATGCCAATGATTTTGTTGAAGCTATTAGTGACTTCGTTATTGATTTAAACAACATTGAAGTTGACATTGAAGGTATATGACCGGTTAACTTCCTGTGATATGTGCCCAATAAATAATAGTAGTACACTATATGTAATGCCTTAGCTCAGCTCTTGGTGCGCATTGAACTAGGTGCAGCACGCGGCCTGAGGACTCTCGCTATAGGCCTCCATAATAAGACACCAGAAAATAGATAACCCAGAGTACCACTGGACCAATTATAATGGAGATTCTCCTGCAATATCCTAGTGTGTCGGATATCGAGGCCTGTATCCAGCAACACTCCACCGCCTCCACCACCGACTTCTTGAAACTCGTAACTGCTCTTCTAAAGCACGTTATACCAGAGACATATGCTCAGTTACCTAGTCCAACCCGAAACGCCATTATCCCTGTTTTCCGCTCGGTGATTGGCTTGGGAAATCTCATCTCGAGAATCAAAGTGCTCTTGGACTCAAAAAATGTCTCTAAGGACGATGTGGCTCGTTTACTTCGGGCCCATATTCTTCTATTGGGTCAGGTGCTTTCGCCCGGCTTGATGCCACAGATGCTAAGGGATGCCACGCCCGCTAATATTCGAGAGGTGGATAAACTTCTTTTCAAAGGCACGTGCTTTTCCATATTCAGGGAAACGGCCATGAAATATGATATTCTGGCTCCACCCGTGTTGGACACTATACAGGCATACACCATATTCTTGGGTCACGAGCTCACGCTAGTTAACACGGTCAACCCCTTTTTGTCGTCGCTTCTTTCTCTAGGAGCACATACGTTTTTTTTTGAGTATTTCTTTCAGAAAGAAAGAATCAATTCCTTGGCCCACTTCACTCAAGCCCTAAAGCGGTTTGAGAGAAAACTGCTTTTCGCCAAGTACTTAGATTTCTTGCTTTTTCGATACTTACGCAAACAAACCACATACGAGACCATAGCAGCTCTTTCGGTGATTACTATATCTTCCAATTTGGCAGTGGTAGACGAGTTGGTGCTTGAAAACGTCATCTCTACCTATAACTATAACCTCAACATTCTCGTGCCTCTTTTGGTATCGGACCCAAAGGAGTACATCAAGAAACTGCTCCTGGCGTGGGGGAATAAAACCCTCATTTCCAATGAGTCTATCACTAAGCAAGGGTTCAGGACCCATGCGGTTCTTTGTCTCTGCGAGCAACTAAGCTCTGAGGAAGCACAGGAATTGATGAAACTGACTGTTTTCGTGGAAGCAATTTCCAACCGACTCTCGTCTCTTTCACACTTAGTCAAGTCGTTGGGGGTCTTTTTTGCTGATAAACTCAGTGACTTGGCGCAGACTCGGCGGATCTTTGAGATGGGGCCCGAAGATAACGATATCACGCTGACTTTCCCGGGGTTTAATGTTAAAAAGAGTGACATCTCTTTGAGTGTAGAGGATGCATGGGATATTCTTGACTCTCCATCTGTGATTCTCCCAGAAGACCAACCAGAAGTCAACCTAGGACTGCTTACACTCAGCAAAAAAGACACACTCAGCACAAATACTTCCTATGATAATTATGCCAGTGACGAGGAGGATGATCCTACTATAGGAAACAAAAAGAAAGTTCCAAAACCCATCTACATAAGAGATCTTCTAGCCTATCTTTCTGTGGATGTGAAGGAGCCAGAAGCATATGACAAGAGGAAGATAGCGCTAAACACGGCTCCTAGTCTTTTGCGCCAAAAACTGTCGTTTGGAACGGAGGTGTCGTTTTATGCCGAGGACCTAATGACGCAGTTGGTGGCCTTGATGAACCATTTCGAAGACCCTGATTTCGAAACAGCCCGTTTAAATGCTATGATCGCAGTGGTCATAAGTCATCCGGGTATCACTCCCCATATATGCCAGTTACTACTCACTGGGGACTACTCTCTACAGCAGCGTCTTTGCTTGCTTTCGGCCATGTCTTTTGCTGCCAGAGCTCTTCGTGGGCAGAAAGATGAGATTGTGGAAGCGAGCTTCAAGCCTTCTACGTTTGCTACGCTGAAGCTTCCTGACAATCTACACAAGCAATACGAGGCCATGGATTATGGATACGCGGCAATAGAGAATACACTTCAGAACCAGCTCATGCACGAGGCATCGGAAAAAGCACGTGATAGCATTTCCGGAGGGAAGGTGTTGTGGATCTCTTCGAAGTTGACCAAGAAAAGCGGGTCGAGCGAGGTATCTGCGGATTATTCCGAAGAATCCCCCAAAATAATCGGAAAGAGGTTTTTTTTCCCTCTTGTTGCTGTATGGTATGAAAGCAGAGGCATTGATATAGGGCACTACTCACCGGTGCTTATAGCACACTATATCAGGACCCTCTCATTAATTATGCATTGTGCATACCCCAATGCAGTGGATTTGAACGAAATGGCAGGCGAGTTTCTAGGACTCATCACGCCCATTCTCCAGAACACCACCTTGGACCAGATCCAGGTTCTAGAGAGTATCATCACCGGTGTACTACTCATATGCGAGGTTGTTGATCAGGTGTACGCCATCACTCATTTTGATCGCGATTTGTTCATTGTAGAGAAACTCCTACAGGAATGCTGGGAACAGATGATCGACGACCGGGTCAAGAGTTTATGCGCAGGACTCTTGTTGAAGCTTTCGGAGATCAGAGAGAGTATGCAAAAGACTCTCATGGGGCAAATCAATGGAGGCTTCTATTAGCCTCAACCCATGATTTAAGATACTTGATTTCGCTCCTGTTGTTTTCGAATTTGGGATACCGTCTTGGTCCTTCTCTATCCTCATTGGGAGGGATGACGTCAAAATTCAAAAGCGACCTCACGCTGGGATCACACAACTTGAGCGCAAGTATCACGGTGTAATAAGCATCGTTTCCAGCATTGTGCAAGAAGGCAAACGGCTGGTTGATGGTGCGAAGAGCATTTTTCAAGCTCGAGCCTGATTTTCCGTAACTATACGCGAACAAGGTCTGCGTGTCTAATCGTTCGAATACATAAGGGAGCTTCACACTCATCAGGCGAAGCCACGAGATGTCTCCGCCCACATCATGGCCCACCAATAAACATGGGAACGATTGGTCACAGAAGTAATTGTCTATGAGATGCTGCAACACTCGGCGGATAGTTTGCTTGGAGGCAACATACGATGCACAGCCAGAGAAGTTCATGGAGTGTTCGGGAACATAGACTCCATTTTTCTTATAGAGGTTTTCCTCGATGATGTAGTGGATGGTCTTGATATCGGGCACCAAGGCATATTCCTGGCCACGGGGATCGTATATGGAGACGCCAACTTCAGTGATGTGCTGAGTGTTTTTTTCCCATGCCTCCACATCCACACAAAACAAGATGGATTTCCGGGTGTACACCTTTCTCATGAGCTCAATGACCGCGGAAAGTTTGCTAGGGTCAGTGAGGCGACAGTCTGCCTTATTCTTGATCATGGCCTCATTGTAATTGCTAATGCATTGAGCAAACTGGGAGGAGGAAGACATTATATCTGGTTCACGGAAGGAAGACTTGCAGCGGGCTTGCACATATATATACCCAGAGGAATTAGGACTGAAAAATGAAGGGAAACAGCGAGGGTCCAGACACCGATGATTGCAACGTTCCTCGAGCGTAAATAGACTTTTGGATTATGCGCCATGTGAGCGAACCCTTGGGGGAAAAAAGCGGGCCCTGGTGTATTCTCGCGCATGCATGCTCTTGTACATGATGCACCTTGTCATCTTAAAATAATTACATGTCCTGTCCTGGTTAATGTAGGAAGTGCTTTGACGCAATGGCCAAAATGTGGCTGAATCCGGTAATTAAGGGTTGGGAAAGACTAACCCCTTTTAGATTTTTAGCTTTTTTTAGGGCGACGTGGATTTTACTATATCATGTAACAGCGATGGAAGCTTCGCTTCTATATGCACGTCAACCACTGAAGTCTACAAGAAAGGTCCACTATTTCAAAGCGTCTAATTCCAGGAATGTACCAGGTAAGGAACCGCTAATTGTTGATGATCATAAAATTTTCTATCTAGTAAGCAGCATTGAATTTCCAAACGCAACTAAGCTAAATTCTGCCCTGTCTTTTGTCCCTTTAAGTGCGTAATATGAACTTTTATGAATGCATTCATCCTTCGCAATGGACAACAAAGTTAAAATAATTTAACCGGAAGGGAATTTAATTGTTCAGTGCTGTGAGTTCTGCAAGCCCCTGAACTGTTATACTATCTCCGCCATGGCCTTTACTCCTGTTACCCATAGTCTCCTATATAAGGTGGGTTCGTAACTATCATAAACAATGAAGAGCCATTGTGACCGCCACAATAGCCCCCAAAAATGCACTGTGCTTCCAGTTGCCCTCAGCATATGAGGGTTTGATCCTGACTGCATTGGATGTCTTGTTCTTCAGCCTTTTCGGGGTCGAGCTGGCCGACATACTGTCACTACTGGAACTAGCATCCAGATTAGCCTTGGTGATCTCCTCCCATCTGGATTGGGACCCGGTGAATCCCCATTGGTTATACGTCACCCTCGTTCCCTGTGCAGTTCCGGTTACAGCAGCAGTATTTGTTTCAGCAACTGTTTCAACATTGGTTGCTGTATTTTCGGCTGTGGTTTGGGTGTCGGTTCCTGTCTGGACTGCTTTAGTTTCTTCAGCCTCAGTTTTGTCAGTCTTAGTTTTGTCAGTTCTTGCAGTGGCCTTCTTGGTGGTTTTGGCCGTCTTGCCCGTCTTCTGATCATCGTCGTCAACTCCCCCATCCAAGCCTCCGTTGTCTGCATTGTCCGCAAACACAAGACCTATATTAACAAACAAGGGTAGTGAGGATCTCAAAATGAGCGACATCGGAAAAAAGGAGCTTGGAGGGGTTGAATTAGCCTGGGCACATGGGCCTATATAAAGCCCCGGGAGTTTTCGCAGTCGCTCGCGCGCTCTAGAATGGCCAAGTTTACATCTGGTCTTAATGCGGCAACTACTCTGTTTCTGCGCGTAATTAGCACAATGTGTCATGTGTGAATGCCTATGCACTCCGCCTCTTCGCGTTGAAATATCCATTAGTATGATGTCATTTACAAATTCCTGTCCTGTCCATTGCCTGTCATCCAGTCCGATCCAGTCCGATCCAGTCAAATGACTGTCCAGTCCATTATCATTGCAGTTCGATCCAGTTCAATCCAGTACTGCACTAGTGTCATTACTACGCCACTCCATCTCACCCCTGTACCATTGTATACATCACCTCCACTGGAATGACGGATGGATGGATGGGTACTAGAATCGGATGGAATGTGACTGAAGATCAATGGACGGATTCGGATGCAATAAAGTAATAAATTGGATCGAATTGAATGGGATTGGATAAAATACCATGAAACGGAATTTATAGCATTTCACCCTTGACGTGGTTGGTGGCGACATTCCGAACCCTAAATTCCACACATGTAACGGAATGGCTCACAAGTCTATTGTGTGCCGGGCGCGCTTTGCAGCCTTGGCAGCAATTCCCAACCATTTTACTGCGCGGTCGAAGTCCCCATCCTCCAATGCTTCCCGGATCCCTGGCCACGTTTGCCCTGCATACCCAGTATACCTGCCGGAGGCAAACACTATGTGCTTGAACCAGCTGCGCTCGTGTAATCCATGCTCATGTAAGAAGTTTCTCTCGAAGTAGAGAATCAATTTGTTGTGGTGAGTGATCTGGAAATGGAGCTTGATGCGTTTCCATAAGCTGAGGCTGTCTTTGTTATTGAACTGGAACTGGAGATTTTCGCTTTCGTTATCGAAAAGGGACGACGAGTTGAGTAAGCCTACCAATTGCTTCTTGGTGTGGTAGAAAAGGTCTCCAAACGTCACCCGCTTGCTCTTGTCCAAGGTCATCATGTTCCTTCTTCTATGGTGCATGCACTGCTTGGGGACCATGAGCTCGGGGAACATGTAGTGGGACTTGAAGAAGTAGTTTCCACTGGTGGCTTCGTAGACATACTCTTCATTGGCGTCCAGGTCTGCCAAATACTCCAACATCAGGTCTCTGGATACCACTCTGTCATACCACGACTTTGGGATGATATCTTCAAGTGTGTTGAAGTAGGATACCAAGTCTGAACTGTAGTCGTGGAGCGAAAAGTCAATGACCTTGTGCTTGGTCAATTCAAGGGACACGAGAGCCAAGTACTTGGCTGCCAAGTTGTGGTAGGTGAAGTTCTTGTCGCCAAAATGAGACATCCAGTAGTACGAGTCGTAGTTGGAGTGGTACTGGTAGACAGCGTCTCCTTTGCCCGACAGGAAGTTGATGTCTGCCGACGGAATGCCTAAGTGCTCCAAAAACACGGTGTAGTCGGAGCCCGAACCAAGATTGCTGATATGGTCGTTGGCGTGCTTCTTAAAATGGTCATAAAGAGTACCCTCCAGTTTCACTGGGTAAGGCAACAATTTGGCCACTTTCCTCAAGACATGGTTTAAGGTAGGAGAGGCTGAGAGCTTCAAGTACCTGCCAATCGCAGCAGAGTCCATGTTCAAGTAAGCCACCACTTTCTTCTGCAATTTATTGGCTGCGTATTCTCCATACTCAGTGGACCCCAAGAGTCCATATTCCTCACCGTCGTAACTCTGCAAAATGATGGATCTTTCGAATTGGTAGCCAGACTTCTTCAATTCACCAAGAGCTCTTGCAATTTCAATCAATGCTGCTGATCCTGAATTAGGATCGCCTGCTCCTCCTTTGATCCACGCATCCCTATGGTTTCCAATAATAATCACCTCATCCTTATTCTTACCTTCAAATTCTCCATACACATTCCACAAGGGAGTAATATTGAAGATCTGGTTGGAGTAGAGATTCAAGGTGACGTTTGGGTTGGGGCCAATATGGTAGTCGAACTTCTCAAGTTCTCCAACCCATTCCTTGGGGGCCTTGTGTCCTTGGCCATTCAACTGCTTCAAGATTGGTTGAACTTCACGGTAAGAAATGGGAAGAACAGGGATCTTTCCAATGCTGGCATGCGGATCCTGTCTCTCCACATCACCTTTGGAAGCATACCCTGGAGTTGTTGGGTCTCCCGGAGCAGCACCCACACCTCCTAAGAACTGCACACTGCCTCTCTGCACCGACGACTCGTGCCGGGCTGGGCCTTTGGGGTACTGTTCGTAACCATTGGCTGGGGTGACGCCATAGTCATCCCCAGGATCGGTATACAACAAAACACCCACGGCTCCACGGTCTTGGGCGAACTTGACCTTGAGCCCGCGGAACACCTTGCCATAGCGCGCAATGACGATTTTGCCCTTTACATCCACACCAAGCTGCTCAAGGTACGCGAAATCCTCCACCCTTGCGTAGTTGGCGTACACATATTGCGCGGTGACATTTCCATTGGCACCATACCCCAAAAAGGTGGGCACACTATCGTTGCCACCGGAAGTGGTATCTTCTTCAATTACATCCTCTTTTAAGGGGGCATCGTAGAGAAGCTGGTTGTCGACATCCAAGAGCTTGAGGCTGTGGCTGTCGGGGTAACTGACGTAGATATCGTAGGTATCGATCTCTGTTTTCAAGCCGTACTCCTCGAATTTGTCCCTGGTCCATTGCACAAGCCCATAGTTTGTTCCGGCCAAATGGGGCTCGGACGTGTACTTGCGGGACCACTCACCTGCATGGTTGCTTCCCAAAGCTCCAAGAACAATGTCTTCAGGCGAGACCAAGTCTCCCTGATTGCTTCGAATTCCTTCAGTGATAAACACGTACGTGAGTCTAATCACGATGGCTGCAATTATCCATGGTTTCCATGCAGAAAGCTGCTTTGAAAAGATTACAGGGTGTTTTTCAATTTCTGCTTTTTCACCCATGTTTAGCAGAGAAAGATGTATGGGGTGGCAAGGCGCTTTTTAAGCTTGCGATAATAGCCTCCGGGCCGGGTCACATGCGCAAAAAAAACCACACCTTTAATTACATGCAGGATACACCTCTCTATGCACAGGATATTTAGCCACATGCACATACAAGCCACATCGCACGCTTATGCCACACCAAATTCCATCTTATCAGCTATCAGAGAATCGCGGGTGCAGACGCACATCACGTGAGACGGAACTTCTTTTAATGCTCGGTCTCCACAACTAGCAGCTGCGCATATGCCCTCCTACAGAGAATACCAAGTGGTGTTGCGACCAGGGCTTCAGAATGTGGTCAAGCGTCTGCAAACAAGTGGCCGACGGTCTGTGTTGGGGTGTTTGAATTGTAAACGAAGAAAGGTCAAATGTGACGAGACAAAGAGCACGTGTGTGAGGTGTCAGAGGCGGAAGGAGACGTGTATCTGGCCCGTCAAGAAGAAACCAAGACATGAAGTAGGGCTTGAAGCAAGGGAACAGAATCTAGAACAGAATCTAGAACAGAATTTAGAACAGACTTTCGAACATAATTTGGGACAAGGTCTGGAATTGATACTGGAATTGAGTCTGGAATTAAGTCTGGAATTGTATGAGTCATTAGATCTGGAGAGTGTGGAGATGTCCCTAACTTCACAGTGCTCCTACGATCCAGAGTACCCCCATAATTGCGACCCCTTCAAACAATCACCCCATATTGCATATAACATAGAATACCTGGGTTTCGAAAGTGTTACGTCTTTCCCCACCACCCAAACAGTATCGTTGGATGGCTTTTTCCTCACCAGTTTTGCGCGCAAGTTCCTACCTCCTTTCGCCCAAGTACACATCGGAGATCGGCATCAGTTTCACGATATGGTGCTTCAAGCAGCCGGTGAATCGGCCCTGCTACGAGAAGTCTTCATTGCCTGTGGAGCCTCTTTTGTTGCATCGGAAAATATGACCCACCGAGATATCGCTCATAAACGGTATAATGAGGCCATATCCAAGTATAAACTAAGCTTGAAAAGCGATGTGCTTGAAAAACAGGAAACATGGCTATTTATAGCTGCCCAAGTTCTTCAAGTGCTTTGTTTAAGAGAACCGTTTGCCAATTCCAATGCCACACGTTGTGCGTTCCATTTTGCCTTGGCCCACAAGTTCGTCGCGCACCGGCTCTCTAAGATGATCCATAACCGGTACGTTGCACCCATTGAAAAACGACTCATGGAAAATTTTATATTCCATTACCCCTTGGTGATTTTTTTCTGTGATCATTCCCAATTACGGAACTTGGTTCCTGATCCGTTCCAGTTTTTCCTGAACTACCAAAGTGGCCTTTTCCTAGCGTTCTGGGAAGAAGCGCAGTCTGAATATGGACTTAATCCATTGGTTGCATTCCACATTGCTGCCAAATGCTCGTGGCTGTGCCGACTCAAACTTTTCTTGGATGAGAACCAAAAACATGTGCACCGTCAGTTATTATCGTTGGCCAGAAATTCACTTTGTTTCCTGACTCCGAACTTCTCTTCGGATGCTACCGTGCAAGTGACCCACTCACTCACCAGCATCGTGTTGAATTCGTCGATAATTCTACTAACAAAAATGGTCAGTATGCAGGAATTCAAGCTTTCCCAATTGCAGCCGATTGTCACTACGATCAAACAAGAAATGGAGAAACCGTGTCATGTATCCACAGTGTTCCCCATCTGGTCACTTATGATCGCAGCGTGTGCGAGTATGACGGATGCAAACCGCCTTTTTTTCCGCACCAAACTCGCGGCTCTCCATGAACGGTCCAAGTCCAAACTCATTGAGCGGATACTAGTCCAACTCCAAGATTTGTGGGCGGTGTGTGGGGCCGAGGAGCCGTTTGACTTATTGTTTGATACTGAGTTCATGAGTCAAATTTGCAACTAGTGCGACCTCAAAGGGTCAGTGCGCCAGGCCAGTGCGCCAGGCCAATTCATGCGCCTATAGAGGGCGCGATATTCTCGGTTGCCTTTTTGGGTAACCCGAGGTGGAGGGTGGACCCTTATCTATGAATATAAAAGTTGGGGTACTCCCCCAACTTTCAGAGACCATTAAAAAGAATGCCTCTGACTACGTTGTTCACAAAAGCACTGGATTTTGATATTGTTGATGGTCGTTTGATCGAAACCATCCATGAGACAAGCAATAAGTTTGGCCCCAAGGGTGCTTGGGGCAAGAACAAAACCGAAACTGGTGTTTGTCGCTTAGCCTTGTCGGATGAAGATAAGGGTGTCAAGGATTGGTTTGTAGAGGAGACGAAAAAACTTGGGTGCAAGGTGAAAGTCGATCAGCTTGGCAACATCTTCGCCATTTTCCCCGGGAAAAAGGAGGGGTTGCCTACGGCCATGGGTTCTCACTTGGATACACAACCCACTGGCGGACGGTACGATGGAATTTTGGGTGTTCTTAGTGGCTTGGAGGTTCTCCGCACTTTCAAGGAAAATAACTATACGCCCAATTACCCAGTGTGCGTGGTGAACTGGCAAAATGAAGAGGGGGCCCGGTTCCCCATGAGCATGATGTCGTCTTCTGTATGGGCAGGTGCGGCCGATTTGGACTCCGTATACGCGATGAAGTCGGTGACGGACCAAACTCCCGTATCGGTACGGGAAGAGTTGGAGCGGATCGGGTACTTGGGCGAAACACCTTGCTCGTACCTTGAAAACCCTTTGGCTGCACACTTCGAGCTCCATATCGAACAGGGACCGGAATTGGAGGAGCTGAACAAGAAAATCGGCCGGGTGCAGGGCATCCAGGCCCTCAAATGGATAGAGATGGTGGTTTCCGGGAAGGCTCAACATACAGGAACCACCCCCTTTAAGTCCAGATCCGATGCATTGCTCTGCTCGTCCCGAATCATTGTGGCAGGTAACGAAGTGGCCCATAAACATGGTGGTTTGTTCAGTGTGGGCATCTTAGACCTTGAGCCTGCGGTGGTGAATGTGATTCCCGAAAAAGTCAGGTTTATCATTGATATCAGACATCACCTCGATGATCAGCTCACGTTGATGCATGCGGAGGTCTTTGAGGCAATTGGCAAAGTCATCCTGTCCTCGGGAGTGAAATTATCTTATACGTCCAAGGAACTAGTGAACCAGGCTGCAGTACACTTCGACGAAAATTGCAAGGCATGTATCAAAGAGTCTTCGGATGAACTTTTTGGCGAGGATCAGTCGATGTCCATAGTGAGCGGAGCAGGCCATGATTCGGGGCTTACTTCTCTCCGGTGTCCCACTGCCATGGTGTTTATTCCTTCCAGAGATGGCGTGTCTCATAACCCTGAAGAGTATAGTACGCCGGAGCAGGTGCACGAAGGCTTCATGACGCTCTTGGGGGCCGTTGTGAAATACGACTCCAGGAGAGAGTAGACCACAATATTTCGGGAGAAAACCAGAGTTAAAGGAGTCAAAATCATAAGGAGGTCAAACTTAATCCGACCCAAAAATTAACAAAAATGGATAATAGGTCAATCAGTGTAATCTAGTTGTAGTGCAATACTCTGTTCACAACGTGTTAGTACTATGAACTATAGTCAACTTTAATCTTCTCCACTTCATTCCACTATGTACTATACTTTACATGTAGTACATGTTCTACTCCACAAAAGACTATACTGTAGGATGTAGGATGTACTATGTAATGATACTTTCCCATCGACTATGTATTAGCACTCTACTAACACTACAATAAACTCTATTCTGTTATGTTCTTTGATTCATTTACGCCTTATTGGTATGGCTACTGGCCTTATTAGATGGTATGTATTAGACCCACCATGGGTAGTAAGGAGGAATCATCGGCGAATAAACACACAAAATCAAAGTACCGGACGTAACCAGAATTTAACAGTATGGTACTATGGTCTTATGTACTATAGTATATGGAGTTTGAATCTTGTTAGAACGTCTGTTATTTTTATAGTCATTGTATTCGTTGCATGACTACTCAAAGACCTCTTCAGTTCTAACCTTTTGGTGATCAATCCACTACAGTTCACGAACAAGTGGTCTCTATCGATGTTTTCCTCCCTGACCTTGACGCATTCTTTACTCACCAGTGTGTGGTATGAGATTCGAAGATAGCTTCCTTTCACCTATTCTGACGCTACTCCAAGCAGCTTGCCTCCTGGATCTCAAACCTATCTCCTACACACAGGTAACCCAAAATAAGACACCTTTTATGAATTATTTCCGGTGCATACTTGACGATTTGAAACAACACCTCGAATGTTCACTCCCACCGTCTGTCCAGATGATTACAAGATTCAGATCAAACCGAATGCTTTGCGTGTATATACCAGACGTTCTGACAAGAATATTACATATGGTATGATATTAATTATTATGGTATTGGAACTACTCCTGGTCCTGCGTCATACTGCTGCTTTTCTAACTACTAACTCAACAAATAGTACAAATCAACTACTGGCGCATTACTCAAAAAACACTATACCTGCTCATACATCCCCGTAATTTCATCTATTAGTCTATTAAGCCTTGGGTTTGATTATTTTCGTTTTGGTCATCCCGTTCCACCGAGGGAAGTTATTGGTGTCGATACCAAAACAGTCTAGGATCCGCCCGCTGGTCTGGTCGATTACATCGTCTATGGTTGCTGGCCTGGTGTAGAATGCAGGAACCGGTGGGAAGATGATGGTGCCCATCCGTGATAAGTAGAGCATGTTGTCTAGGTGGATATCGGAGAGAGGAGTTTCCCTGGTCACCAATAAGAGTTTTCGGCGCTCCTTGAGCGTGACATCTGCTGCACGGACAATCAAGTCTTCGGTAAAGCCGATTCGGATAGCAGCCAAAGACTTCATGGAGCAAGGTACCACGATCATGCCATCGTGCTGGAAAGAGCCTGAAGAGATGGGAGCAGTGACATCTTTCAGCGTGTATGAATGAGAAGCGAGCAGGACTACATCTTCGTAGTTGTATTCGGTTTCGTATTTCATGGTGCTGATGCCCCATTTGGATATGACAAGATGGGTTTCGATGCCCAAGGACTTGAGGAGCTCGAGTATACGCACACCGATGGCCACACCGGTAGCTCCAGTAATTGCCACCACAATTCTCCGGGGCCGAGAATTTGATACCATTTGTGGTTGCTGGTATATATTATTATCGACGTTTTCGTAGTTGATCTGGTGGTTTGCTAGAGCCATACTTGAATGTACGGACCTAGTCCATGGCCCTGATAGATGCGATGCAGTAGATAGGGTCCAAAACCGGGGCTTGGAGGCAATTCTTTGCAAGTTTTGAAGCCTTTGCAATATCTGGAAGCTCTGTAAGCGGAACATTGAGATGGACGCCTTTTTCCAGGATCCGGAGGGCCTTATAAAGGTGAAGCTGAGCTCATTTAAACGTGCATTGAGCGCGTTCTGTGTATAAGATCGGCATCTTTTTGACCGAGTCGCGGGGGTCACACGACGTTGATTCATCTCAAGATCGGCATCTCACACTAAAATCCCGCAGTCACGCGCGTCGTAAGTACGCTCATCTCTTCTTTATCGGCGAAATGAAAGCCCGAGCCTGGTTGTGTGCACTCCCCAAATACAATCATACCAAGTATAAATTAACCGCCATATCTTACCTTTCCCATACCATCTTAGATATCAAATCTAACCCCCATGTCCGAATTGAGACCCGAATTGAGATACAGAGACTTCTTGCAAGTGCTCAAGAACGAAAACGACTTGGTGGAGATCACTGCCGAAGTGGACCCTCACCTTGAGGCTGGAGCCATCATGAGGAAAGTTTACGAGGACAAATTGCCTGTGCCCTTTTTCAAAAATTTGAAGAAGGATTCCCGGAACCCAGATCCCAATAACTTGTTTAATATGGTGGGATGCAATGCTGGTCTTAGAGGTTTTGGAAATGACCATGCTAGAGTGGCTCTCCACTTGGGCTTGGACTCCCAAACGCCCATGAACGAAATCATTGATTATTTGCTCGAGGCCAAGAAGAAGGACTATATTCCTCCTCAGGTGATCACGGATGAAAGTCAAGCCCCTGTGAAAAAGAACAAGTTGTCTGGAGATCAGATCAAGCTCGACGCCTTGCCTGCTCCTTATTTGCATGAGGAAGATGGAGGAAAATATATCCAAACCTATGGTATGTTTATCTTGCAGACCCCAGACAAGTCCTGGACTAATTGGTCCATTGCACGTGCCATGATCCATGATGATAAACACATCACTGGCTTGGTGCTTAATCCTCAGCACATTGAGCAGGTTTCGCTGGCCTGGAGAGCTGTGGGAAAGGAAAAAGAAATTCCCTTCTGCTTATGTTTCGGAGTGCCACCTGCTGCCATCATGGTCAGCTCCATGCCTGTGCCCAAAAACGTCAATGAGAACGAGTACATTGGAGCCATTATTGGAGAGCCCCTCAAGGTGATCAAGGCGGAAACAAATGAGCTTCTCGTGCCCATAGACTCAGAAATAGTGTTGGAGGGAACTCTTAACATTGATGAGAAAGTACCGGAAGGTCCCTTTGGGGAGATGCACGGCTACGTATTCCCTGGTACTGCCCACGCCTGTCCCTTGTATACCGTTAACACCATGACCTATAGAGACGAGGCCATTCTCCCTGTATCCAACCCTGGCTTGTGTACTGACGAAACACACACATTTATTGGTGGTTTGATCAGTGCCGAGGCCAAACAATTGGCCAAAGAGCACCCTGTTCTCTCCAAGGTAATCAAAGAGTGCTTTACTCCATACGAGGGACAAGCCCTTTGGTTGGCCATGCAGATTGACCCCCAGGAGCTTGTGAAGCTTCGAACTACCAGCTCCGAATTCTGCAAGCTCGTGGGGGACTACTTCTTCGAGAATAAGGTGTGTTACCCTATCCATGAGATCATTTTGGTGGGCGACGATATCGATATCTTCAACTTCAGAAAGTTTATCTGGGCATATACCACCAGACACACTCCTGGAGACGACCAGCACTTTTTCCAGGAGCAAAAGGCATTCCCGTTGGCTCCATTCATCAGTATGGGCCCCAGAATGGCCGAGAAAAAGGGTGGGTTGTGTGTTACCGACTGCTTGCTTCCACCGCAGTACACCAATGCAGACTTTAAGTTCACCACTTGTGATTTCGATGGGTACAAGACTGCTACGAAGAAACAAGTCACCGATAGATGGGCAGAATACGGATTCAAGTGAGTGTTTAGTTCACCTTCATAAATACGTCTATAGATATAAACCTAGATCCGCTTATGCATGGCCTTTTATACCTTTTCCCTTTTCATTTGACCTCCAATATATGTATAGAGTAATAGATAGATTGGCTATGAGGAACAGTAGCAAATTCGAACTTATAATAATTCCCAAAATCTGGTCTCAAAGAGAGTCCCAGATATCCTTTATCCTACAATATAACAATTAAATCCATTCTATAAGCCTATAGTCTCTCTTTTCCAGACTACTTACATATATGCAGTACACTTGTCTGACTCTGGCACCACTAGATATTCATAGCCATTCACTATGGCAATTTAAATAGTCTTATTACTATAAGCCAGATTATGGAAGTAAACAGTTCATTATGACCTTAAAGTATGAGTCCACTTTGTATACTGTTCATTTGATTATTTATGTATTATATAGGAGTACGCGTTCCTATTGCAATGAATGATGGATGAAAAATCAAGCCAGGGCTGAGAAACAGAACTCGCGGGTGGCAAACTCTGTCCTTCAGGGTCTGTACTCACTCATGTGACTTCGCTCATGTGACGGCATACCCCAAAATAAAAGGACGAGCACCCGGTTTTGTTATAACACCACCTAAAATTTACGTCAAATGAGTTTTGAACATGAAGTGTCCCAACATCGGTTCCACCAATATTATTGAAGAGGTAATGATGCTTACTGAGGACTTGTATTGACTTTCAACAGTCGGACGTACTGCACATCAGCCGTCCAGTTCCCTTTCCACATCTCCCGAAACCAAAGCTCCGGTATTCAAATTTTTAAAATATTCAAAAGCCAGATTAAGGGTGTTTTATTGTTTTGGTCCAATTGTCTGTAAATGCCCTGGTGTGTGGTATCACGTGCAAGGAATGACCATGCCAATGGGTGACTAACTGAGAATGACTAACTCAGGTCATCTCAATAGTATTTCTGTATCAAATTCAATGGTTGTTAATACAAAGAGTATGAGGCTTCAACCAGAAGTTTTGAATTTATTGGTGCAACTATGAAATTGTTGGGTTTATGAATCGTGTCCTGTAGATAAATACAGGTGGCTCCATTTCATGCCAGTATCATGCGCAACCTGTAATATTTTTTATGGCTGCGAAAGTACATAACCACCAGAGAGAAATATTTGTATAGAAAAATATTTAGTTTATTTCGTCCCTTAATCAGATTTCTTTTTTTTTTTTTTTGCCTATTTCCTTGGCATTTTAGAACTCGGCGGTCCTCCACGCTGTCAGTGTATCTATTGAATGTATTCCTGACGTCCTAAAGTTTACCATGGTATGTATTTAACCAGAATAAAAAAGCACCTGGCTAATCCAAGGGAAAACCCTTGCTTTGATAAATACTGGAAGTATGCAACTTTTCATGAACATGAAACAAATGTACGTCATAAGCAAGTGTAACCCGACCTCATATTTACTTTCAGTATCCTACTTACTTGTTTCTCCTTGCCTTCGGAATCCTACTAGCTGCTTATCCTGGATTCAGGTTGGTGACATCTCTGTCTTTCTTAAAGTACTAGTTCTCACTGTCGTACTAGTTCTCACTGTCGTGCTAGTTATACTAATGTGTCCCTAATGGAAAGGATCATGACGGTTTATTGACTAGATGGCAAACCTATTTTATGGGTGTTCCCAACAACTACAGTTGACTTACTTTTGGTGCCAGCAAACTCTCCTTAAGCAATGAAGTCCATATCCCTAAAGGTTGGGTTTAAAATCGAAAAAGGTGTTGAAAAGAGTATTTATTTGGATAAACTTTAAATAAGACTAGAGGGTACCAATAGTCACGAGTCAGTGGGAACTGCCAGTCATAATTCTACATACCTCTATAGCACTAGTAATTGTTACACTATTAAATTTGTAGTTACTAAAACCTAATGGTAAGCATATAGTACACAGTAAATTTCTGGTTAGTACAGTGTACATAGTCTCAGTGGTTAGTAGTTAGTGGAGCACAGTGATGTTTTGGCTAGTCCAATAGTAATGTACACATATAATAACTTTCTGAATTAGGCAAGTGAGGATCCTCAAAACAAAACATGTACTACTAAGGCAGTGTAATTTCAAGATCCAAGAGATTTGGCCAAACAGAAAACATTTTCGATTTAATAAACAAGAAACCAGAAAACCAACCAATCAAAAACAAGTCAAAAGAAAGCATCAAGTAAATCCAAAAATTGACACTTTTCAAAAAAAAAATCAAAATTAACCTGAATTCTCGGACACTTTTGGATTATTATTCCAATTTTAGGGTGCGAAACGTTGGTTGCAGCGTACATACCAGCAAAAGGTAAACGGTTGGTTTATTTTGGTTCCCAAAAGGGTAGTAAAGAAAAAAAAGGAAAAAAAGAAATTTGAAAGGTTCACAAAAGTAACAGGAAATATGCTTGTTGTGATTGGTTGGTGTTGGTGTTGAGTACTTTTTGTTCTCATTCTGCAGTCCATGGTGAGGCGCATTGTTCGTGCATTTGACAGGTCAGTCCATATTGACTCAACCCCCAACCCCCCAGTCCAAACCACACTCAAACTCTGTATAAAAAAATTAAAGCATATGTAACTTTCTTGTATGTACTATTTTTGATTGTTTTCTTTTTTGATGTTTTTCTTTGGTGTTTTTTTTTGGTGTTTTTTTGATACTTAAGATTCTGCTTTACCTTATACCGTAGTGAGCACACTATAAACGCCCATATTTGGACGATCAAGTACGCCACACAACATGCTTTAAGGTGAAGGTTCACTCTGATAACAGTTTCTGAATAGTAACGGAATTAAACGAATTTGATATGCCCAGTATGTAGTAACCATATACCAAATGATGATCCTCTCAGCAGTATACCAATACAACCATTAGGATGTACTTCATGGAGCCCATATAGCCCATTCAGCTCATTGAAGTTCATTACATCTAATTACAGCCAATCACAGTTTTCCTGTTTTTAATAGTATTTCCGAACTCTTCTCGTGATCTGTATCAACATTGTTTTACACTCGAACGATCAGCTCATGCTCACCGAGCTTATAGTTTTCCCCGAAGCCAATAGCACAATATGGAGCACAACAAATAGCTATCTTGAGACTTGCCAGCTTTGGAAACTTAATAGATGGCTGTGGCTAGCTCGTGGAGGTATAAAATGATAAACTCTCTCCTCCTGGATTAAAAAAATCACCATGAAAGCTACTCACTTGTTTTTCCCCTTGCTTGTCGCAACCACCGTCTGGGCAGAGCCATCATCCTGGGCCTTCTTCGCCGAAATCAAGAATACCTTGATTCCACTTTCCGATGAGCTGCACGGCGACTACAGTGTATTGGTATACGATATGCCCATGGTCTCGCATATTGATTTCTCCTACAAAGACAAGTATGCAGTTGCGAATGGCAGGGACAATGGATCAGGGTATGCTGGCTTTTACAAGGAAGCACTTGCCTTTGGTCCTAGGGTTCCCAAGACTCAGATGCAGTTGGACCGGAAAATGCGGGTTCAAAACCACCTCTTCTACTCGTGTCCCCAGCCAGATAATGCTCGGGGCCGTATGATCACCTATAGGAACATCCACCCCTCTTGTTTCCAGGTGTCCATCTACCTCTTGCCATACCTTAGAACTTCTGAGTTTGCCATGAGAGCTGTTTCTATGCCTGGGGAAGAGTCCAAGAATGCGATCTACGCTGATGTTCCAAATGCAATTGCAGTCTAGCCCCAGGCTTTCTGGTATCCGGGTAGTTCTCTACCAAGCTGTTTTTTAAACAACTACTGCTTTTTAATACGGATATTTGTGCTAGAAATGGCTTTGCTTACTAAATTTTAGTAAAATTTTAATAATAATTGATATAATTCTAAATGATAGATTTAGTCCGACGTATAGTTGTTAAGTTTTTCATTGCCGTTCATTGGGTAACACATGGTTCTGGTCTGATCAATAGGGAGAATATTTTAAAAGAACAAAATTGGTAGTAACACGTAATTAAGATGTGAACAAGACTTATGGCTTGAAGTAGGTGACGTTCCGGTATGCACACGACCCGTACTGTACCACGTGGGCAGGTCATCTTGAAGATTCTACCAAATACTACACATTCTCTGATGTCATTTCAAAGTTTTAGAGAAAGCATTTCCATATTATTTGGACCAAGCTCTAATACAATGCCACACTAGCTCATTAGTCTTGTCTCACACAATGTATAAGAGTAGTATAATGTAGAGTGAAAAGTAGAGTGAGCAGTAAAAGTAGAGAATGAAGTAAACAAGAAAACAAAAATGTAAAGTAAAGTGTAGGGTAGAGTTTTAGAGCGTGGTAGTCTGTAGTGGAGCGTGCGTTAGACTGGTAGCTAGTTGAGAAACATGTGCTGCGGGTGACAACTCGCTGGCTCTCAGGGACCACAGTCACTGACGGTCATGTGAAGGCTCATAGCAATATAAAAGGAAGAGCTCCCTCTATCTTATAGCATTAAAAGTATATATCAAGTTGGGGAGGACATACCAACATGTGTCCAAACACCGGTCCCGTTAATATTGATTAGTGTAGAGGAACTGATGTTTACTAAGGACATGGATTGATTCTTAACAGACTGTATGCCTGCAGAAAGATTTGTATGCCCAAAGCTATGGCAGAAGCCGGAATCTTATGGTGTATGGTGTATGGTGTATGGCTTTTGTAATATATATAATTCTTATATGGCTCTGGCTATCCAATGATTCTGGGGTGAATCTAGAGACTCCACAGCCAGCACCTCAGAAGCATCTTTCCATAGATACAAGGAATCATCGTATCAAGATGAAGAAGAAACGCTTGTGGATCATTCATTCAAGGTTTAAGTACTTGGTAATGTTCAGAGTCACCGAGAGTCAATCCAGTAATCCTAATCCACCATTATTTTCAACTTATGTTTCAGTATATATATTGATATACAGGGATATGTAAGTTGTATCTTACAAGACCGAAGTCTTAGACGAGGTGCGAGGTGGGTGAAAGCTAGTGACCTGCACATAGTGCAACACTTAAACGCATCCAACGCCTCTACGAACTACATCAACTCCGTACATGCTAAGTACTCGTTGACAATTATTAATCCAGTAGTAAGTGCTAGAATTTTGAACATTTACAGTGAAAACAAGTGATTAGTACATGTACTAGCGTGGTAGTACTTTCGAAAGGTATACTAGCTACTAGATGTACCAGAACATGATAACTAAACCTTGTATATAAATGATTGATACATTTGATATACTACATACAAATTCGAATTTTCCAGATTCTTATTGCTTTACTCACTTTACTACCACCAAAGCTCTTCTATTTAGGTCTTGCAAAGCGATGCTGAATTTCTAGCTATTCAGAATTTGAGAATTGGGCTCTGAATCCAAGAAGCATTTGTTTTGAATGTGGGGATTGGTCAAATGTTAGACACCAAGGCTGGCCCAAATATTTTCTTAGCCCAGTGATATGTTGTCTATCTCAATCTACAATTGCTCAGTTCAGGAGGCTTCTAATAAGACCTAATTTAATACGAACTGCAAAGTGTTATTTCTAATAACAATATTGACAAGCTACAACTTCAAAAGGCTCGAAAACTAGAACTTTTTCTTGAATGATAAGGTCTGGAAACAGTTAGTATAAGCTAACCACTCTAGGTATCTCTTCAACTTTTCTACATGAATTGGATTATTAAGACACTAGGTAATTGTTTTTTATTTCCTCGCAGTTATTTACTTGTGTTCATTATACGCTGATTTCCCTGAATAAGAATGAAATGGTATAGTAGCCAGAAAAGTTGCTGTATAGAGTATTATGGTGGAGTTGGAGTATCTCGAGGCGATTATTTGGATTTAATCGATGAGTTTACCAAACGAAGTAACATGCTTTACTTGCTTTACTTGCTTGGTATATGGTAAACTTCAGGATTAGTTGAGTATAGCCCAGATATTTGTTAACTTTAGAGATTTTGACCCAAGTGGCTTGACGAAGACCTCAAATGATAGACTAATGACCCTGAGAACCTATAGTTTTCCTCATTAAGAACTTTGGAACAGTTATGCAATATCCAAAAGGGCCTAATTAAGTTATTCCTTGAGTGTCAGATCTACCATAGGTAGTAACCTACCTATGGAGGGATTAGAAAGTCTCTCTGCCCGATCCTAATTAGGGCTACTACGAACGCCGTCTCACTGAGTCCGACCATCAACAATGATGGCCCTTTTTCGAACATGCCAAGAACAATCATCACCATTGTTCTGGTGAAGATTTTTCACTGCCACGTTTCTCTTCAAAAGCTATATAAATAGCACTTGTTCCTCTTTGTGAGGAACCATCNAGCACTTGTTCCTCTTTGTGAGGAACCATCAACGGATAAATAGATAACTTAGTAAAATACGTTTAACAAGAATCTAACATTGAGGTGTACTAAAGTATTAGATGTGTGGACCACGGAGAGAAATCCTCACCAAATATGGATCTCACTTTTTTCGATATTGGAGAATCAAAGTTGGACCCGAAAAGCTAGGATCTTCTCTCGATGTGACCGTCGCAGCCATGAGTATCTGGAAGTTGGAGCACTGCGCACTTGCATGCATGGACCAGGCAGTAGTTTCTTTTTACCAAGTGCACTTTCAGCACGTCAATGTACAAGAGAGGCCAGGTGCCGATCTGGATGACCCTGGGCAAAGCAGTTACAAAGTTTTTTCTCGGAAATGTCTCTTGCAGCCATTGTGTCTATGCAAGTATTGAAAGTGGTGATTTACATTGCTGCGTCCAGTTGACGTTTTCTATATTGGGGCTAATTTGGGTGTATGATTTTTAACAATCACTAAATCCCAAAACGGCTTTTAATTGCTTTTACTCGCTTTTAATTGCTTTTAATTGCTTTTAATTGCTTTTAATTGCTTTGGATTTGGGCTGCTTTGCATTGCTTTGAATTTGGACTGCAGATAGGCCAGGGCTCCAAACCGCCCGCTCCCACTCCAAGTACACTCTATGTAGTCCTGGAACCTACCCACAGGATCAAATAATCATTCTATGATAATAAAAAATTCACCATTATTCATCTATGAAAATCTTTTTGGTTGATGACAGAAATGGTATGACTGGGTGGTGTGCTCGCTTTCTTAACTTAGAGTCAACAGAAAAGACCTGTAAAAACATATCTCAGTTCAAACAGACTATAACTTTGAAAACTAATCTTCTTCGAAAAAACAAATATATGCAGACATGAATGCTTAGAAGCCCAAAAAAATAAAAAATAATCATGCAATTGTTTATAGAAACTAGCTGATATACAATTCACCACTCTATAAATGTTGATCTGAAGATACAAGACACTAATCATGGAAGTATGACTCACAGTACTAATATCAAACAAGCTTTCCTTTTATAGGGCTCTAAGTAGTATTAATATCCCTGGGCACCATTTGACATCGACATACCCTTAGAAGCCTAAACCTCTAGTGAATCAGGCCAATCCCAGGTCACATAACAATTCTAGCTTCTGGCACTACCTTGCTACTTAATTATAAGTTTTCTGTGAAAACACACTATAAATTACCTCACTACATTGAGAAACTCGTCGGAGCAAAAATGTTGATTGGGCATCACAGTCGGTGGTTGATTTGGGTCCGTAGTTCATACAATACAAGAGTGGTACAAGTCCTTTTTCACTCCGGGAGTATACCTATTAAATCTTAAACCAAAATTTTATTTGATCTTCTTTATGAAGTATTCCATAAAGCCCGTCAACTTTTTCTTCTCTCTTAATTCTTTTGCTTCATGTTGGTGATACATACCTCAATATTGTCAGTCCTAAAACATTTCATTCTCTCAGTTATCCTTAATATTAACTCCATGAATTGAAACAATGAAAAAATAAGATTCCATACAATAAAATATTATAAAGTAATACACTCAATTCGGGATTGGGTTATACCTGACTTTATCTATTCGTTAGATCCAATATTTCGGACTAAGTGGTAAGCAGTCATATCACAACAAATTTGGGTTTTAGATAATTACTATGCTATGGTAAATTTTTGAGTTCATTGATCTAACAGATAATGATTCAATAGGGTGGATTGTTAACAGAATAATCGAGAATAGATCGTTAATGAGGAGTACTCTGAGTACCATGAGTACTACACCACCCCCTTCAAATTCATTTACCATGTTACTAGGGATGAAATACCGGAATTTACAATACAATATTGTAGTAAGCAATTCAACTGATGTGTAAATTAATTAAAATTGAGTTTGCAGTTACCCAGTACAATGCGTATGCAAGGAGTCAAACGTGAGCCTGCAACCACAACCTCCGATTCAATCCCGATAAATTAAAATTCTACAGAACGGCTTACTTTCTATTTTGAATAGTATTGCATTGATAAATATATATATATATATATATATGTGTGTGTGTGTGTTTTGGGGAGGTATTAGTGGTAGGGGTGCTATGAAGGCATATATGCCGTATGCAGTTGACTATGTGATGGATTAGGGTAAAGTGTAAGATTCGGGCGGAAGTTGGACCGGCCCGGAATGATGTAAGTAAATTCCGTTTATACACACGACATTATGTGTCAAGGAAACCTTTGTTTCAGCAATCATAATCATTGAGTCAGCTGAACTACATATACGTACGGTGGCTGTGGTATCGGGAGACATGATGGAAGGTGGTACGTTAGTTGCTATGCAGAATCCAGTTCATAGCGGGTAAATGTGCTGCCCGTGTATCCAGTTAGCATTTGCCCCTTAATATACATGCGCAGATGTCGATCATGTCGATCCTGTCGATCCTGTCGCTCACTCAACGGAGCGCACTCTTTGTGTTTTAAGGGTGAAGTAGACTGCATGTAAGCCGCCGTCGCCCTCAGACAAGTCATTCCGACATACATCGTCGTACATATCCATATACATGCCGACATACTTGCCGACACGGATCCATGCATTTGGCCTGCTTTTTATCCCTCCTCTGTCTCTATGAATATGAGTGGCTGTAAAACTTATATAAAGGGGGCTGCATCCCGCCTTGCTTCCACTCATCAACCATGAAATCCGCCTTTGTCTGCTACATTCTTTTTGCAGCTTTGACTGTAGCAGTCACCCTTGATGGCTGCCGCTTTACAAAGCTCTTGTCACAGGGCTTTGAAGCCACCTACTATCGAATTCCTCTTGATAATGATGACCTTATCCGTGATCCCCAAGGCTTTTTTAAGGGTTACTACAAAGAATTAGGCGGTCAGTTCACGACTGCCTCTCAGGTGACTGATATTAATATTAAGGGCGGTGAATACCGTAATAACGTGCCTCAGATTCATAACATTTACGGCCAGGAAATCACTGCATCCAATTTTACCGTGGAGCTTTTGGGTTACTTCAAGGCTGAAGAGACAGGTACCTATGTCGTCACTTTGGCTGCTGATGACGGGTTCGCTGCCTATTTTGGTGGTCTTGGAAGCTGTTGTATTGACGTCCTGCAAAGTGTGACTTATCATGCTCAGTTTAGTGGTATCAAACCAGATCAAGGAGATGGTACTTTTGCTCAAAGTGATATCCAAATACCTTTGGAAGAAGGTTTTTACTACCCTGTTAAGATTATTTACGTTAATCGCTTGACCCAATGGCACTTTACTAGCAAAATCAGATACCCTTCTGGAAAAGAAACGAATCTTTTTGATATGATCTACCAAATTGATCCTAGTGTTGGACAGTGTGGAGAAATCAAAACGACCATCACCACATGCACTGGTCCTGACTATCCAACTCCAGGTGTATACACAGCAGAAGATTGTACCAGAACGGCTACTTGTACCATTGCTAGTGTTACACCAGATCCTATCATCACTACCATTACCACGGGTACTGGTGGCGGATTCCCTACCCCGGGTACGTACACTCCGACTGATTGTGCTGAGGTTGAGACTTGCACAATTGCTGTCGTTACACCTGATGTGAGTCTTACTACCATTACCACTGGTACTGGTGGCGGATTCCCTACCCCGGGTACGTACA
>NLAL01000287.1:0-17119 GCA_002374735.1 Metschnikowia sp. 13-106.1
AGTGTACTGTACTACTGTACTATAGTGTACTGTACTACTGTACTATAGTGTACTGTACTACTGTACTATACTGTACTGTACTACTATACTATAGTGTACTGTACTACTGTATTATAGTGTACTGTACTACTATACTATAGCGTAGTGTACTACTGTACTATACTGTATTGTACTACTGTACTATACTGTATTGTACTACTGTACTATACTGTATTGTACTACTGTACTATAGTGTACTGTACTACTGTACTATAATCAATTCACGCTGCTTCAAGCGTAATTCGGAAACTGCATCGTCACCTGCTTCATCCAAGTCACGTGCCTTGGCTTCTTGAGCTGCTGCTGCTTCAGTAGCAAAAGTGTTCTCTTTTCCATTCATCTCCTGCATCGAAGCGTCCTCGAGTTCTGGCATTTGCAGTTCAATTTCTCCCTTCAAAATCCCCCGGTTCCAAAAGGTACAGTTTTTAATGTTCAATAGAGACTTCACAGAATCACATTCTTTGGAATCTTTGATGCCTAGCAATTTTTTTTTTAAAGTCCTAAGTACGAACCTTTTTGAATTACCCGTTGTTTATTTTTGCTAGTGTAGTTCAAATTGTTTGGCCGCGCTGCTTTGAATAGGTTTGAAAAATCTGTATACATAGGCACCAATACTTGACCCACACTAAAAAAATACCATAATTCTAGAATTTATCCACAGCCATTCTCATGTGGGCTTTGTCACGTGCTTAAACTTGTTCCTCATCGGCCGCATGTTATTGGGCTACGACGTGCCGTTATAAGCATTTATGCGGTATGAGGGACTAGGCACTGCTCCGAACAGTGTGAGCAAATGGAGAATGAGTTCTAATACTAACTAGTGATCCGCTTTTTAGTATCACAAGATACATTGGATGAACGACTGAAATTGAGGTGTTTGGGCAGAACAAGACTGCAGCTGATGGTATACAGAGACATTGGAGCAGGATGCTTAGGGCTCAGTACTGAGCTACTGAAGTTTGTGAGATTAGTGAAATTTCTGGGTTACTGAGACTCTAATACTTTACGGCTTAAGTCACTGAGAGTACATTTTCAGTCAAATGAGTTGACTATGAGTTTAAGGAGCTTACTGAGTCTGAGGTTACTGGGGTTGTATCTCTTGGACTTTATCATAAAATTCTCCCCGAACAGTCCAGCCCCACAAGTACTGTGCATGCAGGACATAAGACCAGACTGACGTTTGCACTCCCTTTAAGCATAAATGGATCAAATCTTCGGCCTGGAATACATCATGCGGGATTACCAAAGGCCGTGCATATTCAGGAGGCCACTGGAACTCTGGTGGCATGTAGCCGACCCGCTCTTCGGCACCGAGGTGAGGTGGTTTCGGTTGTCATTGAATTGGACAGTCAGGGCTGATCCCGTTCCCAAAACAATATGGTGGCCTCTTGCAGCAGTTAATTTCATCAATACATAAGAGTACAAGACCTAAATTATAAACTTTACGACATGAGGAATACGTTTATTATATATACTAACAGGTCACTCACTGTTGAGTTCTTACAGAGATACACTGGCCAGTGAATAAAGGAAGGTGTTATCGCAGTACACCACAATTGGATCAAGGGACCAGTCTGATAAGGTTCCGAGGAAGTCTCATAAGGTTCTGAGGAAGTTTCATAAGGTTCCGAGGAAGTCTCATAAGGTTTTGAGGAATCTGCATGTGCAGACGGATAATACAAACCGCGTCTTGGTGTCAGGATTCATAGGGTTGGACTTCAGACAAGGATTAACAAGTCCGATACAGGAGACCGGAATTTATGGTGATGTGGTCTAGAAAGAGGGAATGTCGCCGTGGTAGAGGAGTATCGAAACAGACCACAAGACAGTGATTCTAGTCAGTATTCGTCACACAAGTGAAGAATACAAAGAAACTGTACAGTACCGGAATTGTTAACACTCATAACAAGAAACAAAATAAGCGTTCCTGTCTATGCAAGTCTTTATGGAAACTGTCAACAGAGCATACTGAGGAAGCGTCGAAGACTAAGAGAAAACTAAGACTGATACAATGCACAAAGTCTGGTGAAGGTTAACTACACGCAACCAAGTGGACGGTCATTAAAGACGTTAGGACAAGGTGTCTTATGGTACTGTGTATTCTATATTCAGATTGTGGCAAAGAACTGAACATCTGAAGTGTTGAAGAATTGAAGAATTGAAGAATTGAACTGAAGAACTGAAGAACTGAAGAACTGAAGAACTGAAGAACTGAAGAACTGAAGAACTGAAGAACTGAAGAATTGAACTGAAGAACTGAAGAATTGAAGAATTAAAGAACTGAAGAACTGAAGAATTGAAGCAACAAGAAGTCAAGGCTCCCAAAACCCCAGAGCTAATTGGTAATGAGCTGCCAATACTCTTCACAAGACTTGATAATTGCTCAACAATAGTTAATGGCTTTTATAGAGAGGTATAGAGTTTATAGAGTTTATAGAGTTTATAGAGTTTATAGAGTTTATAGTGTTATAGAGTTTATAGACTTTATAGACTTTATAGACTTTATAAACCATTACAGTGTTATAGAAAAATAGAGACTTTATAAACCATTACAGTCGTATAGACTTTATAGAGTGTTATAGACTTTATAGAGAGGTATAGACTTTATAGACAGTAAATACCGTTGCAGATCTTTATACACCATTAATGGTCATCATAGACTTTTCACACCTTCATAAAGTGTTTGGACCATCTAGACCATTACAGAGTGTTACAAACTTTTATAGTGTTATAGACCATGCAAAATATACTTTTTTCGAAATTAAACAGACCCTTCCACAATATCTCGCGTGAGTCAGAACGGCATCATCTCCGGAATGGGAAGCCATTTGCCCTGGTCGAACACAACGCTTAGGCCAATATGGATGGGTTCTCCAGTAAACTCGTCCAATAAAATATTATTGCAGTGACGGTCTCCTAGCCCAAGAATATGGCCTACCATGGACGTGGTGGCTACTCCCCGAGTGTAAAGCTGTGTGCTGTGGAACCATGTATGTGGAGTGAGGAATTTCTCTGCAAAATAATGCCTTAGAACGGGCTTGATAGAGGTCTCAATGGTGTGGCAGATCTTTAGCCGTTGTTTAGAATCGGCACTCTGGTTCTTTTTCATCATCTCAAGGGCCTTTTCCACCTTCATATTGTTTATTTTGGTGTGGTAGTGCCTCATCACCTCAATGAGAGCTTTGGAATTGGGCACAAACTCACTAACTCGTTCTCTAGGAACAAGACCCACCTCACGGTATGTAAAGATGAGAAGATGCCGTTTCCGGGTTTCCTTGTCTTTGAAAAAGATACGGTTGACCTTCTCGAACACCTGCTCCATGATGGCATCTTGCCTTAAGTCACCTGCACCATGCTTGAGAAGTATTCTGTGTTTGGTTCCGTCTAAAAGCTTTAATTTTGCTATTTTGGGTACTAATTGGCTAGCGGAGTACAGTAGAAAGTGAAATAACCATAGATAATAAATTGTTCTAGAAAATAAGCTGTGACTGTTTATAAAAATTCCATTAATTTGACAACATTTAAATTGGAAAACCAAATTTTGGTACCTCTTGCTAATGAAAATTGGCAAGTATTTTATAATTTATATAATCACATAATTGGTTCTCCACACATAGGCTGCTTCTTGGGGCTTACATTTCAGTACTTGGACTCCATAAGAATTGAGATCCATCATAGAAAAAGAAAAAAAAAAAACAGAGAGAGAAAAACCGGGACCTTTTAAATTACCGTATGTTTAAATAGTTCAACTCTTTTTTTTCTGGAGTTGTGTATTGTTGGTGCTTGTTTCTCAAGGTCCATATATAATTTTGGTTGTCCTGCATTGAGACCATGAACCACGTTTATACATCGTTATAGAGCGTTATACTTTTATAGAATTTCTAAGCAGGTATATAGTGTTTTTAAATTATTATAGACCTTAAAGACCTTTACTGACTCTTATGGACCTGTAGAGTGTGATACACCATTACAGACTCTTATAGACTTGTATAATGTTATAGATTTTAAAGACCATTAGAGAGTGTTCTAGACCATTAGAGTATGTTCTAGACTATTAGAGTGTGTTTTAGACCATTAGAGTGTTTTATACCATTAGAGAGTGTTTAGACCATTAGAGAGTGTTCTAGACCATTAGAGTGTGTTTTAGACTATTAGAGTGTGTTTTAGACCATTAGAGAGTGTTTTAGACCATTAGAGAGTGTTACTTTTATACAGATTATAGGCCATTATACACTATTATAGACCTTAAAACCGTTACAGACCGATGTTAAACACATGTAGCCAGGGCCTTGCCTATAGAGGCTTGATGAGTCTGGTCTGGCCGATGCCAACATTGGCCATCAGAGGTTGCATACTATGATGATAATCCTCACCAATGTTCAGAAGATGAGTTTTTCGATACCAGGTTTCTCTCAAAGTTATATAAATCACTTTGGTTCCTCTCTTTGAGGACCATCAACGGCAAAGTATGAGTAAGGCATAAATGTATTAACGAAAATAACACTGGTCCTAGTAGTACTGGTGCTAGTAGTACTGGCACTAGGAGTAACAGAGTGGTAGTAACAGAGTAGTAGTAACAGAGTAGTATTAATTCACTATATAGTAGTTGAAATTACTAGTTTCCGGTTACAGACCGTTATAGAGTTTTTTATTGTTATAGACCGTCACAGACGTTTATAGTGTTATACACCGTCACAGACGTTTATAGTGTTATAGACCATTATAGACGTTCATAGACTTTTATACAGTTTATAGACCGTAAATATCCTTACAGACCATCATAGACGTTTATAATGTCTTATAGATAATGTGTTATTGACATGCTTCTCCGGTGTGTGGGGCCTCTCACTCTTATCTTGTGTTACTTGACCATGAGATCCACGGAAGTATCATGTTATTGCTTTTGAAACTGCTGGCTTGTTTTCATATGAAAACTCTTTCTTCACTAATACCACATACATTTGTTGGAAGCTTGTTTGGTCTTTATGTAGTATTATAGAGGAGGACCAACGAAGTACATAATAGTACCAGAAGTACATAATAGTACCAGAAGTACATAATATGTAGTACCAGAAGTACATAATAGTACCAGAAGTACATAATATGTAGTACCAGAAGTACATAATAGTACCAGAAGTACATAATAGTACCAGAAGTACATAATAGTACCAGAAGTACATAATAGTACCAGAAGTACATAATATAGTACCAAACTTAATACCATAATCTCCTGTATCCACACCATAGTAGAACCATACTTACTACATACAAATGTACCATGATGTAGGGTCAGCCAGACCATATTCCGTTCTCATAACCATACCATTATCCACAGTTTATCCTCTCGAACTATGTAGAAACTGATTATGAAAATAGGACGTTGATACGTTTGACTGTGTGACTGTTTGACTCGGATGAGACCGTGTCCTGCATATACCGCTTTCCTATTTGTCACTTTGCCGTAAACATGGAAACCAAATACTAGACGACCTCGAGGTGGTACCTGGAATGCAAGTTTCTTTTGGGGCGGAGTTTGTCGGGCCATTGTTCATGTGGGTTGGAAGCACTGTGGCGGTACCTGCAGTACCTGCATCAATGGATCAAGTGCTTGTTTGGGTAACCCCCAAGCTGCATTCCGGTATAGTTACTAGTTCCATGCCAGAGTACTCCCAGGCATATTGTGGTTAAATTATGCATATCGTGCTAAATGTGGGTGTAAAGAAGTCAAATTTCTGCACAATTCGTGACTCCTACGACCCAGGCGTATATGCAGGACCCCCTTTTCCAGAAGGGCCTTTCCTTTTCCCCAGAAAACCTAGTGTGCCTCAATTTTGAATATTTCGGGTATTTAATTTTATCAAATTCTTCAGTAGACCTGTTTCGGTATTTGTATAGTAAGAGCTCGTTCTTTTATACTGGCGAAAGCATCACGTGACTGGCTTCTACAACGACTGCTTCAAGTTATACCTCCGTGGTTGGAGAGTTGGAGCAAGGTATGCAGTGTCTGATGCCACAACTCTAACGGCACGTCTCAATACCCCTTGGTTTTACTGAGCACTACTGAGTAATAAGTACTATTGAGTAATACTGAGTACTATTGAGTAATACTGAGCACTACTGAGTAATAAGTACTACTGAGTAATACTGAGTACTACTGAGTACATCTCCAGCTAAAGGTAACACAGATGGTGAGAAGTGGTTGGCCTCTGACAAGAACAGTGGGTCAAAAGTCCGCCTGCTATGCCTAGACTATTCAATATATAATGCGAAATGGCCACTAGCTTTGTATCGGTGAAGAGTTTACGCTTCAAAGCTGCCTGCTCTAAACCTTCGACTTCGTGGTGACTGTAATTTATGGCGACATCTCTAGCCACCTTTTCTAATCTCTAGCCACCTTTTCTAATCTCTTGCCACCTCTTCTAATCTCTTGTCACCTCTTCTAATCTCTTGCCACATTCTCTATGGCCCTTGTGGAAATCCAAGTTTGGCAACTCAAGAATGGTCTTTTTCATTGGCAACAGTAAACCGACACCTATTCTATAGATCGTGCGATTGCGCAGTGCTATAGAGAAAAAGACCCAATTTCGTAAAACAAGTTTCGTAAAAAAATACAAACTTAGAAATAAATGAAATTGGAGATACTAGATTGTGATATGGACGAGTGTACGGGTCTATCTGATTGGATTATGGACCACACTCAACTTATCCAAACATGTCTTTAACGAAGGTATATTTGTTTACATGAGTATTTAGGTCTCCGCTATATATCTCTTTTCTCTATACCTATATCTTTTCTCTAGATCTATATCTGATGTATATATCTTTTCTCTAGATCTATATCTGATCTATATCTCTTTTCTCTATACCTATATCTTCTCTTTATATCTATATCTTCTCTTTATATCTATATCTTTTCTCTAAATGTTAATAAGTACTACTGAGTAATAAGTACTACTGAGTAATAAGTACTACTGAGTAATAAGTACTACTGATTTTCTGGCACCCCGGGACGTTTTCGGCAAGAGCACTGAGTCAGTTACTGGTGAGTTTGACATTCATATCTATCTGCAACGTTGTCGGCAGTGTTGACATAGTCCACTGTTGCCTTCTTCTCTTTGATAACGTTGCTCACTGCGGATATTTGTAACATGATATGTTTTGATCCTTCATACTTCTTTGAACCCTTCACTGTCTTGAAGCCCGATTTGCTATCAGATAATAATTGACTTGTATAATAACGATCAATGTTTCTAACAAATTCTGAACCCACAATGCTTCAATAACTGTTGTCTTGAGAGTAAGTGTCAACGAATACCTAGCGTGTAAGGAGGCAAGGTACTTCCCGGGTATGCAGGCAACTGAAAAGTATAAGAAGCACTGTGGACCCGTTACATAGGACGTTGGTCTTGTAAGGTACAACTTACATATGCCTGTATATTAATATATACTAAAACAAAAGTTAAGAAGAATAGTGTAGTGGTTTTGTTAGATTCCGGTTTCGTTAGGTACTCTGGTTACTATGTTCATTCGCCGATGATTTTTCCTAGGGAGGAATCTGAGGTACTTATATACTTTTAGAGAAAAAGGGCGTGCGACTTAGCACGGGAACAATAGCACTGAACGCCGTCCCAACAACGCAAGATGTTGGGTCTTAGCGTCTTGGCATGGCCATTATTAGGATTAGACAGTGAGGGCTTAAAATACCTCCATAGGTAGGACACTACCTGGTGGATCTAACAGGTTTAGTATAGATAGTTTAGTATAGTAGTATAGTAGTATAGTATAGTACAGTAGTATAGTAGTATAGTATAGTAGTATAGTTTAGTATAGTCGTATAGTAGTATAGTAGTATAGTATGGTATAGTAGTATAGTGGTTTAGTATAGTAGTATAGTACAGTAGTATAGTAGTACAGTAGTATAGTAGTACAGTAGTATAGTAGTATAGTAGTATAGTAGTATAGTAGTATAGTAGTATAGTAGTATAGTAGTATAGTAGTATAGTAGTATAGTAGTATAGTAGTATAGTATAGTACAGTAGTATAGTAGTTTAGTATAGTAGTATAGTGTTAGATTCTGGTTACGTCCAGTACTCTATTTTGAAAGTTTATTCGCACTTCAATGTATACGAGAATTCACTTCTTTAGGTGGTCTACAGCTCCTTGAATACCTGGTGCTACACCATTATCTTGAGAAGGTACCGGATTTTCGTTGGTCGCGTGGGAGAGGTGCCTGTCTGCAGGATACTGATGATAGTGTTGTTTGTGTGCAGTATTTTGCACCCATCTCAATTCTTTCTTTATATTTCCAATCCGACACGTTCCAAATATCTATAATCTTTTTTAATAATCGTTGAATCCAAATACATGTGAGCATCTTATTCTTTCTAATTATGAATGTGCTCATACTACCGAACTAGCCAGATCCATATACCACAAACCACAAATCGAGCTTGCATATCACAAGAACACGGAGTCTGTGCATTACTTCACCCCCAAATTTTACTAACTAATTTGCGGTACTTATGCTAACTCGATCGGTGCATCTGCCAGGCCAAGTTTTTTCCCAAAACCAGCTCCCCAGTTTTTTCCTATATGGCCCAGTTCTTCTGGCCGCGACCTCGCCCACCAGTGAATGCTGTGCGTTGCGCTAAGTTTTTATATACGCCAAGGGAAACTGTGGTTTTTTTAGTATTTTGTTTTTGTGTCTTGTTTTGCTGTTTTTGTACTTTGCTTTTGTGATCGGCCATACCAGAAACGAGTTTGTAGTCGGTTGCTGTCGTATATAAGCCGCGTTCTTTCCCCTGTTTCAATCTCCCACTCACTCCACCGACTCTACTCAAATTCAGACCAAACTTTCAGTTTTAATACAAACTAAACACCAGATTTAATACAGACCAAACTTTCAGAGTCAACACAGACTAAACTCCAGATTTAATACAGACCAAACTCTCGGACTCTCAGAATTACAGACTCAAACCCTCATTCCTCCAGCTTCCACTGACTATTTCAATGCAAGCTCTTGACCCGTGTGACCATTTCCACCGGCTCTTCACCAGCGACACTCCACTGGAAACCGACTTCTCTCCACTCTTGGAAGTTCAGGAATCTCGGGCTTTTCTGGCTTTTCTGAGTGCTCTCGGCTCGACTCCTCGAAAGCTTAGGGAGTGGCGGCCCGTGGACTGGGGTTTTGACCCCCAATTTGACCCCAAATCAGACTTTAAGTTAAACCTCGGCTCCCGTCCTTTGGGTTGGAGAACCTTGGAGCTCTCTCCCTTAGTCCAGGCTTTTTTGCCAGCCCAAATTAGCCCTGAATCTCTCATCCCAGCTCCATCAGAGTGCAAAGAGACACAAGAAGCCATAGACGAGGTACAAAGCTCGGATTTTGATACCTTGGGCTCCAGAACCTCATCGTTTGATATGAGTACTTTCTCCAGTACCTTGAGTCTCTCGCAGCCCACGAAGCTGCACTCGAGATCTCAATCACGGTTCCACTCTCTTTTCCAAACGATGAAGCTGGACATGGACCAGGTTCTGGGCCTGGACATGAATCTGGTCATGAATCTGGTCATGAACCTTGAGTCCAGGCAGCCTCCAAAGGGCAACTTAATTACGCAGCAGACCATGGACTTTCTTTTTGGAGGTTGTATTCCGTGCGATGCAGAAATCATTGGAGAAACCATTGGAAATATTGGAGCAACAGTTGCAGAAGCCATTTGGGAAAACGGAGAAGCCATTTGGGAAAATGGAGAAGCCATTTGGGAAAATACAGAAGCCACTGGAAAATTCGGGGTAAATGGAGAAAAAGAGGAAACCATGCATCAGGCTCGTGCACTGCCTTGGGACCCTCCAAAATGCCACCCCAGACTCTGGGATCCTTTTGAAGAGACTGATTCTACTCCCACACCAGCTTGGGGTTTGGTGGACCCCGAACTGACGGAGACCAGTGAAGTCCAAGGCTAAAGACCATAAATAAATAATTAATAAGAAACGTTAAAGAATTTATGTCTAGTAGTATTTCTATTCATCAAATACATGGTATTACCATACATCTAGATAGCTCAATTTGGACTTTGTTACAGTAGACATATTCACAAGGCGTCGAGTAGTCAGTAGTAGTAGAGAGTAGTCAGTAGTCAGTAGTAGTAGAGAGTAGTCAGTAGTCAGTAGTAGTAGAGAGTAGTCAGTAGTCAGTAGTAGTAGTACTAGTAGTACTAGTAGTAGTAGTAGTAGTAGTAGTAGAGTAGTAGTAGTATAGAGTAGTACTAGTAGTAATAGTACTAGTAGTAATAGTATAGAGTAGTACTAGTAGTAATAGTATAGAGTAGTACTAGTAGTAATAGTATAGAGTAGTACTAGTAGTAATAGTATAGAGTAGTACTAGTAGTAATAGTATAGAGTAGTACTAGTATAGAGTAGTACTACTAGTACTACTAGTGGTATTGGAGTACTTTGAGAAGTGAATGCTGAGCAAAGATATACTATATATGGTTGGACACTAAATATCTGCATATCAAGAAGGTGTTATTGGAGACTGACCACCGAACTATGGAGGGATGATCCTGCCTAATGGCCTGCAAAAACATTTTGCCAAGAAACTGGATACCTTCCGGTTAACCATCTACTCAAAAGTATATTATTAGATAGGCCTAAGAGAGAATAGACGGACCGGACAGATGGCAGCCCCTAATGTACATAATAGATGCTACTTTATATACAAGACGAAGACATGAAAAGACAGTTGTGGCCATAGTTCCATCAGGCCCAGTATGTGGTGTATTTCTATAGTAGAGAATACTAATAGTAGTATTATAGTAGAGCAGTAGTGCAGCTAGTGTAGAGTACTATAGTACTATAGTAGTAGAGTAGTAGAGTAGTAGAGTAGTAGAGTTGTAGAGTTGTAGAGTAGTAGAATACTATAGTAGTAGAGTAGTAGAGTTGTAGAGTACTATAGTACTATAGTAGTAGAGTTGTAGAGTAGTAGAGTAGTAGAGTTGTAGAGTTGTAGAGTTGTAGAGTTGTAGAGTTGTAGAGTTGTAGAGTTGTAGAGTAGCAATAGAGTAACAATGAGAAGTTGGTGCAAGAGTTGCAGGTGCTGCATGGAAATGTGCAGGAACAGAACCTGGACAAAGACTAAGGATTGACAATAAGATTAAGGCCCTTCAGCATAACATGGCTCATAACCCCAAACTCAGTCCCGGAAAGGTGGGGTTCAAGAACCTCCTGCATGTGCAGAAAAACCATGGTATTGATTTCAATACCTATAATGACCAGAGCTTCAAGATCACGTGCATGCGAAGGTTGAAGATGGTCTGGTTCCAGAAAAACCCCACCAAGAACTGGGGCCCCAAGGCTCGTTCCCTGAACAAGTAGCCTACATCTAGACCCTTACATATTATAATTTTATGATTCCATGAACAAACTGTTACTGAAAGCGTAACAGACCAAACAGTTTAAAAAGTGATTTGTCCGGTTCCTTTTTACTTCTCTTGGAATGTAAACTTTTTGCATCGGACTGCATATAATGTACATAGTCCCATACATTCCACAATTTCACGAAGTACCAGGAAATCAACAAACGGAACGGTAACATTAAATTTTAAATTGGTTTCTCGAAGGATATCGTATAAATTTGGTACTGATTGACAGCCAAATAATGGTATTACACAAAGTCCTGCAGATAAGCAAAGAACTTTGCCAAATCCTGCAGTTTTATGAGCACCTAAAAGAGTTGAATTTCCCAAAGAATTACGCTCAATGACTAGATAAATAATTTTTTTTGTATTTAAGCGGGGGATAGTATGCACATTTGGTCATCAAGAAACTCTTTACTAATGTAGTATTATTGATATTATACTACATACAAGCCAATAAACTAGATGCTCGCTGGGTACTGGGCCAGAAAGTTGAGATACTAGTATTAGGGACTGGTCTATATACCGGAGACTAGAGACTGTAGTAGATGCTATGGAGTCAAATCAAGAATAGAGAAAAAGGTGGGGACCAGAGAGACCGTAATACATTGTTCAGGGTAATACATACTGAGAGAACTTAAAGATCTTCTGGATCTTCCATATACCTCTAGATCTTCTAGATCTTCCATATTCCTCTAGATCTTCTAGATCTTCCATATACCTATTATAGATCAGACTAAGTCAGTTACTGGTAGTCTATTTTATTATATTGGCAGAGCTCATAACCTAACCATATACTGGATTTCTTTCTCTAGAAGTCCGAGATTTCTTTCGAATACAATCTGGTCCACCAGTTTATGTGGGTCCTGGTGAAGACCCAAACTGAGTTTGTCTTATGAGCAGGTGGAATGAGTACAATTTAAATACCTTAACGAGGAATAGTTGGAGGGCAAGTCTGGTGCCAGAAACCGTGGTAATTCCAGCTCCAAGAGCGTATATTAAATTTGTTGCAGTTAAAAGGCTCGTAGTTGAAGTTGGTGCAGTTAAAAAGCTCGTAGTTAAAGTTGTTGCAGTTAAAAAGCTCGTAGTTACAGTTGTTGCAGTTAAAAAGCTCGTAGTTGAAGTTTGACGGTAACTATTTATTTAGTTACTGCCACCTCCGCCGGGAGGTGTTACTTTGAGTAAATGAAAGTGTTCAAAGCAGATTACGCCTGAATGTTATAGCATGGAATAACAAAATAAGATGATTTTTTATTTGTTGGTTTCTAAAAATCATAATGATTAATAGGAACTGTTGGGGACATTAGTATTCAATAGTTTGAGGTGAAATTCTTAGATTCATTGAAAAATAACTACTGCGAAATCATATGTCAAGGACGTTTTCTCTAATCAAGAACGAAAGTTGGGGTCGAAGATGATCACATCCCGTCGTAGTCTTAACCATAAACTATGCCGACTAGGGATCGGATGGTGATCAAAATTTTGACACATTCGGCACCTTACGAGAAATCAACGTTTTTGGGTTCTGGGGGGAGTATAGTCGCAAGGCTGAAACTTAAAGGAATTGACGGAAGGGCAACACCAGGAGTGGAGCCTGCGGCTTAATTTGACTCAACACGGGAAACCTCTTCCAGGTCCAGACACAATAAAGATTGACAGATTGAGAGCTCTTTCTTGATTTTGTGGGTGGTGGTGCATGGCCATTCTTAGTTGGTGGAGTGATTTGTCTGCTTAATTGGGGAAACTAACGAGACCTTAAGCTTTAAATAGGACCATTAACTTTTTGCTGAAAGGAACTTTTTAAAGGGGCTATTGATTCAAAATGAGCTGAAGTTTTGGCAATAACAGGTCGGTGATGCCCTTAGACGTTCTGAGCCGCACGTGCGCTACACTGACGGAGGAAACGAGTTGACCTCAGCCGAAAGGTTCAGGAAATCTATAAACTCCGTCGTGATGATTAAGCATTGAGATTATTGCTTTTGAACGGGGAATTCCTAGTAAGCGTAAGTCATTAACTTGCGTTGATTACTTCCCTGCCCTTTGTACACACCGCCCGAGACTTCTTTCGAACACCATCTGGTCCACCAGTTTACCTGGGTCCTGGTGAAGACCCAAACTGGGTTTGTCTTATGAGCAGGCAAAAGATACTGAAGCCCGAAAACTCACGCGGATCACGTGAAAAATCACACGAATCAGATGAAAAATCACACGAATCAGATGAAACATCACAGGGATCACGTGAAAAATCACACGAATCAGATGAAAAATCACACGGATCACATGAAAATCACACGAATCACATGAAATTACATTTCCAGGAACCACCTCAATCATGAAGTTATTATTTCCATTGAGTAGCATTAGAGTAGCAATAAACTAGTACAGCAGTAATGTAGTAGTGTAGTAGGTGTTAGAATACCTTGGGTAGATTCACTACTCATCGAGGTATTTCAAGCCTACGAATTCCAATGACTCATCCAGATAAAATAATATAAAACTTCTATACTGAAGGATTTTTCAAAAATAAAAAGAATGATTAAATAAGGTTTTTTCAAAAAAAAAAAAGGTTGTTAAGCTCCCCAACAAAAGGTATTCTTAGAAAAAAGGTGATTAAGCTCCCCCACTAAAGGTATTTTTAGAAAAACGGTGATTAAACTCCTATACTATGGGAATCTCTAAAACTGAAAAGAATTATTAAACTGTTGATATTCAAAAGTACCTTTTTTTGCGTCAAAAACTTAGTTGAAAATATGAATTGGTTTACGCAACCTCTCATTACATTCCAAAAAAGATATGAATTGATTAACGCAACTTTTCATTTTGTTCAAAAATTGATATCAATTATATGTCTACATTAGAAGCTGTAGCCCGTGACTTGGACTCATGCATTCACCTTACCTCGTGACATGGCGTATAATCTCCCTGCTTCATTCTCAGTATTCACAGGTATAATTACTCGCATTCCCACTTATAGGGAATCCATCAAAAATACACTTCCAGTATGAGCCGTATTCAGGAAAATACCTGCAGTACTTTGATCGATTAGTAGTAGTAGTTGTCAACAAGTATCTAGCATGTACGGAGCCAAGGTACTTCGTAAATGCATTGTATGTAGACTAATCATGCGCCTATATGCAGGTCACTACTGGGTGAAGAGTTTATTGAACTTGAGGACTCAGTACACGCAGGTGTACTACATGTTCATGTGACTGTATACAGATACAAAATGAAGAGTATTGTTAAAGAGAGACTAAGTGTTTCTGGGTGTTCGTCGACCTCTCGTCTACCTCTCGTCTACCTCTCGTCTACCTCTCGTCTAATGTCTGGGAGTTATCTTGAAGACAATGTCAGTATAGATTGAAGAGGGAGAAAAGCTGGAGCGTATACGAATGGACAAGAATATTCCTATAAGAGATTATCGAAGCAACGGTGTTAAGATACAAGAATCTCTTAGTATAAGATCTAGTTTTAGGAAGAATATAAGTCGTTTAGGATGATCACTGGAGTCCCACACTAGAGAGAATTATTGGAAAGTAACGTGAGAACTGTTCCAGATTACGGGAGCGTATATTACAACTCTCAACAGAGTTTTCACCCACCTCGCACCTCGTTTAGGACTTTGGTCTTGTACTTACAGATCCCTGTATATCAATATACTAGAACATAGATTGAAAGTAGTACATGTAGTAGTCTAAGTAAAATGGTGTAGTAGTCTAAGTAAAATGGTGTAATAGTCTAAGTAAAATGGCGTAGTAGTCTAAGTAAAATGGTGTAGTAGTCTAAGTAAAAATGGTGTAGTAGTCTAAGTAAAATGGTGTAGTAGTGGTTTGGTCCACGAGTGCTTGGGAATACCTTACTTGATTGCTTTTGGAAACTTGTACTGGTCCATTTTGCTCGGGTGACATGAAGGGCAGCCCAACACGTGCGAATATAGACCATCCTACCATCTACTCTCTCTAAATTTAGGTGGTTTAAACTGAAAACATTCCATACATTAATAAAGTAAACTACTAAAAGTTAGATTCTGGTTACGTCCAGTACTCTGTTTTGTACATTTATTCACCGATGGATCCCCAATAGGTGGGAATCCGAGTACTTATGTAGTTAGCCTGTGAGTAGCAGAGAAGTGGAGCCGTGTCACGAGGTAAGGTGAAAGTATGGATCCAAGTCGCGGCTCCATCTTAGACGAGTCATTGGCATTTGTAGCCTCTAACAATACCTCTATGGGTAGTGTGTTTACCCATGGTGGGTCTAACACTCGACTACATAATCTACATAGTCGACTCTATACTCTATACTGTATACTAGTATAATTTAATACTATACTTCATACTACTCTCCACTACCCTACTCTACTCCATACTCTATACTCCATACTCTATACTCCATACTCTATACTACTATACTACATAATTTACTCTACTACTACACTTCATAATCTACTTTACTACTGTATACTGTATACTACTCTACTACTCTACACTCTACTAATATAATCTACTCTATACTGTATACTAGTATAATTTAATACTATACTTCACACTACTCTACTCTGTACTCTATACTGTATACTAGTATTATTTCAATTTAAACATGACTCCANCACTACTCTACTCTGTACTCTATACTGTATACTAGTATTATTTCAATTTAAACATGACTCCAGTTTCTGGCTTAATCTATTCTGAGCCTCACTGATATATCTACTTTACCAAAAGCCAATATACTTTTCTGTCTAAAACTAAATCTTAGGAATTTAAGCATCCAAGTTTGATATAGAAATTTGAACTATATACAACGGGGAGAAATTGATCTGCATTTATCGTAAATATATTCAATCTCAAACTCTTGATTTGCAAACGTAGAATGGCACTCAACTATGTCAGTAGTTCTTTCATAATCATAAGTCAAACAAAGTTAATGACACGTACTTATCTTGTGAAATTTTATTAGCATAAAATAATCATTAACAATGTCATAGACTATGTTGCTTAATACTATACTTCATACTACTCTATACTCTAGACTCTATACTCGCTACTACTATACTAGTGTAAACTATACTACTATACTACTCTACTACTACTAGTATAATCTACTCGACTACTATAATACACAATCTACTACTACACTACTGTATGCCACTCTCTACTATACTACTCTACTGCTATACTACATAATCTACTCTATACTCTATACTCTACTACTACTAGTATAATATACTCTATATTCTATACTACTATACTACTCTACTCTACTCTTTACCTATGCCTAATTTGGTCTGTATATTGGTACATGTCCACTGTTCGTTGGTATCTGTAGAAGGCGGAGCTGCTTATAACTTTGGGAGCAGAAGCTTAATGAGCAGAGCCCTTTCAACAATGGATCTAACAGTCTACACTGCTATAGTTTTGTACTGCTATAAAAATTCACTACTGAATATTCACACTTCTCAGTCACCATTGTTCTGGTGAAAACTTTTCACTGCCACGTTTCTCTTCAAAGGCTATATAAATCACACTGGTTCCTTTTTGTGAGGAACCATTAACGGATAAAGTAGATAACCTAGTGTAAAACGTTCAACAAATCTAGCAGAGATAGATATAGAGATATAGATATAGATATAGAGATATAGGTAAGACTTAGAAATTATAATAGAGATATAGGTA
>NLAL01000184.1:0-34065 GCA_002374735.1 Metschnikowia sp. 13-106.1
GATGGTTGGGCCTCAATGGACTCTGACTTATGGAATTTGTGGAACGGCTCTAAGCAGACCAGAGAAGTGTCTCTAGTGATCATGCAGGATAGTATAAGTATGGCTATATACCTGAGATTGACATAAGGAGCTGATCTGCATGACAATATGTTTTTATGTTTAGTAAAAGCTTAGTATAGGCACTTATACATTTGTAATGCTTATTTAAGTACTTATACATTTGTAATGCTTATTTAAGTACTTCTATGCTTAGTTTAAGTTCTGTATTTTAAGATGTATTTAAAATGCCTTGAAATGGGAATGATTCAATGTAGATAGAGGTATAAAGAGAACGACCCCAATCCGCTCCCATATAGCTACACTATATACACTATGGATAACATTATGGAATACATTATGGAATACACTATGGAATACACTATGGAATACACTATGGAATACACTATATACACTATATAATACACTATATAATACACTATATACACTATATAATACACTATTGAATAAACTATATAATACACTATATAATACACTATATACACTATATAATACACTATATACACTATATAATACACTACAGAATAAACTACAGAATACACTATGGAATACACTACACACTACCATATTAATGAACAATGACTGATCATTCCGGAAAAGAAAGTACACTCTTCGGAAGTATAATGTGTTATGCTTCTCTTTGGTGATTCTTGATGAAGGTTCCGTTCCAGCATAATATGCTTATGTGCGGTAAGGATTCAGCTATACTAGTGGTAGGCCTAATACTTGAGTCTATGGGAGTCTCAAAGTCATGAGTCAGTAATACCTCATCAAGTGGTGTTTCATTACTAAATCGAAATTCATAATTCGGCACCCTCTTTGTTCACATGGATCGGGCCTATGATCCCATCCACATACAATCCACTTGGATGTTCACAGCGTAACTGTAGTGTAGTGGTGTATATATATGTTTATTCATAGGCCATAAGTCTGTGAATTTGTTTTGCAGAAAACATCAAGAAGAAGTGGAAAACCTCCGAGAGAACACAAAAGTGTTTAGAGAATGAAAGTTTGCGCAGTGAGTTTTGACACCTCTGTCGATAATCGCGTTCTGAAACGATCAAGCTGAAAGCGTCGTCCATAGAACGGCTTAAAGTAAGCCAAGTTCTTGCGCATTGAATCAGGCGTCACACGAGTCGAATCATCAGCTGAATCGATATCAACCCGGTATTTTGTCGTTTTGTTAGTTTTGGTAAGTGATTAAAGTCTTGATACAATAATCATACAGACCAAGTTTTGGAACCAGCATCTGGGTTTTCAACTGCCTATTGAATCGACGGGGTGCCTGACACTTTGCATTCTTGCCAAATAAATTCAACGATGGAGCATTCGAAAAAAATATGGGTCGAAACTTTTCGAGAATAGCAGTGGTGTAAGGGATTCCACAAAGAGGAAAACTCTTCGTTGGTTAAATATGTTGGAGATCATTTCCAGGACAGAAGAGTTGAACATAATCATAAGGATGATGAGTTCAGGTGGTTTTGAATTTCATCCAATATCGTGGCCAGTCCCTAGGCCCAGTAAGATCTTCTATGGTTCACTGGTCACCAAAACATGCTAATAAATCTTTTTTGCTTGCTCCGACTCAAGGATATCATCGAACAAATTATAGTTGGTTCGATATCATCAGCCCTTCGGAATCATGATATTAAATCCTGTCTTTATATCGCTGGTGAGTGTCCGTGTAAGGTTCTTGAACACTCTTAACAAGGCCCTTTCGCGTTTGCAAAATGTAGGCATCTCGTTGTTCAGCGTAATTTTCCCATTGATGTTCAGTCGGCCCAAAGAACCTCTTCTCTTAGAATTGTCTTTGCAATGTTGAAATAAGGAGTGAAGTACTCTACTCTGGGAAGACCACTTTGAATAGGCGACATCTTGCCGTGCCAAAAAGTCTTGAACCTTGAGTACTCCTTAATCTGTTGAATATGTAGTGGTGTAGTGGTACAAGACGGAGAAACTGTTCAGCAGGAATATAGGGATGATTCGAATGACAATGAGAAAACTGGACCACAAAGATAAATATAATGAACCAAAGAAAAACGGGAATAGTTCAATTTAATTTTTTCCCTCACCTGTGTTTTTTTTGAAGGGAGAATTGAGCATAAGGTAGATCCTCATGAAAAGGATGGAAATGATGTACTCAATTCTACCAAGTCTGATGTAATTGAGTCTGAAGAACATGTGCCTGAAGCAGACAGAAAATATGTGCAAGCCAAAAAAGATCTTCATTTGTATGAGGCTAAGATGCCCCAGGAAAGTACAAAAACCGTACCTGTGGAAGATAGGAAGCCTGCACTCCAGACAGCTGAGAACACCATAATCAAGGAAGATAAAACCCTTACAATCAAGGAGGCTGAGAAACAGGCACCTGGGGAAGAAATCCAATGGTATAGAGCCACCAGGTTATTCATAGAGCCACCAAGAGCCACCAAATTGTCAATATAACCACCAAGAGCCACCAAGTTGTCAATATAACCACCAGGTTGCTAATATAACCACTAAGCAGTGTCCATGGTCATAGCATCACCAATCACATATGATCTTTATGCTGAATCTTTAGCAGAGTTCAGAAACTATATACTCCTGTCCATATCCTAGTGTCAGTGAACTAAAGAGAATATTATCTGTGAGGATATTAAGATGTCCTCTGCTCCCAGACCCCCAGAACCGCCAGACCCACCAAAACAATCAGAACCGCCAGAACCGCCAGAACCACCAAAACAGCCAGACCCACCAAAACAGCCAGACCCACCAAAACAGCCAGACCCACCAAAACAACCAGAACAGCTCACGTGGAATCCTCAAGTAGTTGCCTATATTGATGAGACATTGAAGTTTATGTCCAACAATAAGTACACTCGCCTTGACTTTACTCCATGGTTATTGGAAGAACGTCCTGAAGTACCCGAGATTAGGGTACATGAGAAGTTAAGTTATATCGCGGTCCTGCATATAACGGGTATAATAATTCAAGTGATTAAATTAGTATTTTCTGTCTTCCCCAAGAAGACAAGTTTTAGTATAAGAAAATCTTTTTCCATGTCTCACTACTAGTCAGTAGAAATAAGCCAGCAGAGATTTTGTCATTTTCACGTAGTGTAAATTCTTGTTTTTGGTGATGATCTACAGATGACGTCATTCCTGCACCCACCAGCCACCAGCCACCACTTACTAGTGCACACCCAGTGACTCCTCCAGACTGGTAAACCGTTCAACCTTCGTTTGATCCTACATACTAGAAAACCACTAATAACTCACAATAAAAAAACCACACAAATTAGTAACCCCAATCCGCCATTCCTACATCCTGTGCTTACCTCTTCACTGAGTACGCAATGATAGGAGGCTAAGCGCATATGTTACATACAGGTCATTATAGTGTAGATCCCAGTCCACAACCACTCCATCTACCACCAAACCAAATACTAATACCATTGTGAAGACTTGTATGACGTCATTTACTTGCTAGTGGATTTAACATGATCCTACATAATAGCTCTCTAATATAGTACTTCTGACTGTACTGATTGACTACTGGCGTATACTGAGTAGACTGGGTGCGTGGTGGAGGATGCGTGGACTGGAGCGACGTAAGTGCATAATGGGGAGCGGTGCTTGCGTGGCTTCTATGCAGGACCCACCAAATACTGCTCAATTTTTTCCAGATTTTACGCCATTTCAATTTTTCAAAAAGGCTTAGAGTGGTCAGAATTTGCCGTATTTTATATGTCACCCCTTTTCCGGGAATTTCCACTTTTCCAGGGGGCGTTGGGTTGGGTTGCTGTGCACGGAGAACCGGAGTCCGGTCAGGTGATGAAGTCGCACGGAAAACCCACTTAACCTTTAAATACCCTCCTAGCCTCTTCACCACCAGGCAAACCACTTACCAATTCAGAAACATCAATTGTTCAGCCACGTGATCTGTATACAAGAACAGAACAGAAGCAAAGTGAAACACTGAAACACTGGAACTACTTGATACTGCACTACTTGATACTGCACTAGTTGATACTGGAACTACTTGATACTACTTAAACGCCCTGAAACAAGGTGAAACGTCCTGAACCACCTGAAACAAACCCGAAACAAACCCGAAACAAACCTGAAACACACTTTCAACAGATCGTAACTAAATATGCCGTCTTTGGTCAATGGCACTACTGGGTTCACGCTCTATGCCCCCGATAAGCCGTCCATGAACCTCACCATCAACTTCTACTCCAACTTGGCCGGCTTCAAGGTGGCCAGTGAAGAAGCCAAGCATGCGGTGTTATGTCTGGGCGACGGCTCTTTGGCCATTCATATTTATGTGTCGGAAAAAGCCAAAACTGGAGAGCAAATCTCGGCCTTGATCAAGAAATGGAAGACCGAGGCCGTGACCCACGACTGGAGAGCGCTTGGCAGCCACGTGACCGTGGCCGTTTCCAAGCTAAACCCCTTGATTTCTGCTTTCAAGGCGGCCGATTTGCCGGTGCAGATCTACCCCGACGAATTATACCCTTCGGAGGCATATACTGTAGATCCTTTGGGCCAGATCGTGGGTTTTACGGTGTCGAAAAACTTGATCTCGCTCAATCCCAAGGTGGAGAAGATGGAAACTCACCTCTTCTCTCTGCAGGTCATGTCTGCAGCCGTGTCGGAAATCTCCGTGACCGAATCGACCAATCAGGGTGCACGGAACATTGCTGTCATGACTTCCGGGGGTGATGCTCCTGGAATGAATGCCTGTGTGCGTGCTGTGGTTCGTGCTGCCATTTACCGTGGATGTAAGGCCTTCGCAGTGATGGAAGGCTATGAAGGTTTGGTGCGTGGAGGCCCAGAATACATCAAACAAATGTCGTGGCAGGATGTGGAGGGATTCCTTTCCGAGGGTGGTACCAATATCGGCACTGCCAGGTGTATGGCGTTCAAGGAGCGTGCAGGCCGCTTGAAAGGGTGCAAGCACATGATTGATGCTGGAATTGATGCTCTTATTGTGTGTGGAGGGGACGGGTCGCTTACGGGTGCCGATTTGTTCCGGTCCGAATGGCCTTCTTTGATCGAAGAACTCCGCAGAAATGGAGATATCTCCACCGACCAATACAACAGACACAAGCACTTGAACATTTGTGGTACTGTGGGATCCATCGATAACGATATGGCCACCACCGATGCTACCATTGGAGCATACTCTTCATTGGACCGAATCTGCCAGGCCATCGACTACATTGATGCCACGGCCAATTCCCATTCCAGAGCCTTTGTGGTGGAGGTCATGGGAAGACACTGTGGATGGTTGGCCCTCATGGCCGGCATTGCATGCAGTGCGGACTACATTTTGATTCCCGAGAAGCCCTCGTCCAAGAAGGAGTGGGAGAACCATATGTGCAACATTGTGTCGAAGCACCGGGCCAAGGGCAAGAGAAAGACCATAGTGATTGTGGCCGAAGGAGCCATTACCAGCGAGTTGGACCCAATTTCTGCCAACGACGTGAAGAAGGCTTTGGTTGACAGATTGGGCTTGGACACTAGGGTCACCACTTTGGGGCACGTGCAGAGAGGAGGTACTGCCGTTGCATTTGACCGGATCTTGGCCACCATGCAGGGAGTGGAAGCCGTCAAGGCCGTTTTGGAGTCTACCCCCGAAACGCCTTCTCCTTTGATCGGTATTGAGGAGAACAAGATTGTCCGCTTATCGTTGGTGGATGCAGTGAGGATCACCAAGTCGGTGGCCGAGGCCATTGAGGCCCAGGATTTCGATAAGGCCATGAAGTTGAGAGATACAGACTTCAGTGAGTTCTTGACCAACTTTATGGCCATGAACTCGGCCAACCACGAAAGACCTGCACTTCCAATTGAGAAGAGAAAGAGAATCGCCATCATTAATGTGGGAGCTCCTGCTGGAGGTATGAACAGTGCCATGTACGCCATGGCCACTTACTGCATGTCACAAGGACACATGCCCTATGCCATTCACAACGGGTTTTCCGGTTTGGCTCGTCACGAGTCCGTGTGTTCCGTGGACTGGTTGACCATTGAAGGGTATATGTCGTTGGGAGGATGTGAGATCGGTACTAACAGAGCCACACCCGAAGCTACAGATCTCGGCATGATCGCATACTACTTTGAGAAGTATCAGTTCGATGGGTTGATCATGGTGGGAGGCTTTGAAGCGTTTGAATCGTTGCACCAATTGGAGCGGGCCCGGGCCATGTACCCCAGTTTCCGTATTCCCATGGTGTTGATTCCAGCCACCATCTCCAACAATGTTCCTGGAACAGACTACTCTTTGGGTGCAGACACTTGTTTGAACTCGCTTATGGATTACTGTGACATTGTCAAGCAATCGGCCAGTGCCACGAGAAACAGGGCCTTTGTCATTGAAGTCCAAGGAGGCAATTCGGGATACATTGCTACATATGCTTCGTTGGCGTGCGGCGCTCAAGCGTCGTATGTGCCCGAAGAAGGCATTGATTTGGCGCAATTGGACATGGACATCAAGTCTATGACCGAGCTGTTTGCGCATTCGTCCAGAGACTTGACCAAAAGCGGAAGGCTCATCTTGAAGACCACCAATGCGTCCAAAGTGTTGACCACGCAGGTGTTGGCCGATATCATGAAGGAGGAGTCCAACTATGAATTTGACGTCAAGACTGCTATCCCCGGCCATGTGCAACAGGGCCGCAAGCCTTCACCCATTGACCGGACCAGAGCGTGTCGTTTTGCTATCAAGGCTGTTCAATTCGTGGAGGAGATGAGCGACAAGATCCTGCAGTACAGGGACAATGCCGACTACAATACCGAGGACAAGGGCTGTTCGGAGAGTGCGGCAGTCTTGGGAGTCAAGTCGTCGCATTTGAAGTTCACGTCGATCCGCAGATTGTACGACTTCGAGACAGAGGTGGGCAAGAGAATGCCCAAGAACATTTCGTGGGCTGCCGCCAGAGCCATGAGCGATCAATTGGTGGGAAGATGCAGGCTTGCCCAGTAAGCGCGGGTCGGTTATCAAGAGCCAGAGTCGGTTATCAAGATCCAGAGTCGGTTATCAAGAGCCAGAGTCGGTTATCAAGAGCCAGAGTCGGTTATCAAAATCCAGAGTCGGTTATCAAGATCCAGAGTCGGTTATCAAAATCCACAGTCGGTTATCAAGAGCCACAGTTGGTTATCAAGAGCCACAGTTGGTTATCAAGAGAAGTTCCATAGAATAGTCATCCATTGAAGATACATAATGTTAGTAAAGGTAGTGGAGGCAGTAACGAAGGACATCTGCAAAAGATAGTCAAGGTAGAATGAACATAGCTTTGAGGAGAGGTACTGAGGTAATCAAGATGATAATCGCGCTAGAAAGAAAGTCGACTACTGTTCCTCAATGTTTTTTCAGGATTATAACGATCTTTAAATTCTTTTTCTTCTGGGAAACTTTGTTTATTTTCAATAATTAAGTGTTGAGCTTGATTATCTAAATTTTTAAAAAGATTTTTATATTCTAATATTGAATTCTCGTAATTTATTCAATTTGAATCATTTAAATATAATTTAATTGAGTTCAATGTATCAATAAGTTTCTCATTATTTAAACTATTTTTAACTTGAAGTTCAAATTTAAATCCTTGAATTACATTAGATGATATATAAACCGATGTTAAGAATTGTCTTAACCTCATCAATTTAGGTATACCATAAATAAATTTAGCATGTATATCCACACCATTTTTAATGTGAGAGTCCATACGTCAAGTTCTCTTCTTTTTGGGTAATTTATTTTGGTATTTCAATTCTTGTTGTGCGGCCAGAGATAGTTCTTTCTCTAATTTTCAATAATTGTTTTCCAAATTAACTAATTGATCGCTATTTGTATTATAATTACGTCTTTAAATTATCATATTTCTATGATGACCATATCTTGTTATATCTTTATTTATTGATATATACTGTGCTACTGTACTATACTCTACTGTACTACTGTACTATACTCTACTGTACTACTGTACTATACTCTACTGTACTACTGTACTATACTCTACTGTACTACTGTACTATACTATACTGTACTACTGTACTACTATACTGTACTACTGTACTAGAATTGAGCTAGGTTTGGCAGCATAGCCTCAGAATCTGTAGTGATCCGGTATTAAACGTGTCAACACGAATGTAGTATAAATACGTTCCAAGCTTGTGAATAGACTAGGCGAGATTACGGAGCCAATGGGGCTGTATAATCTGACAGATCCACCATACGAGGTGATTCTCTATCTATCATTTATCCATGATTTTTCTGTCAAGGTATGATGTCCTTTTTTACCTTTTGCCTCACAAAAGCGTGCTTGAGTTAGACCAAAATGTGCCAGAAAGTATCAAGCATCCCAAAAATAATCGCTCGTCTCCAGTATGGCCGATGGTTATTTTTGCAAAAATCAATGAAACTTTGTTCCCACTTCACGCCCATCTTTATTACACTTCTATTGGAAACATCAATCTCTTGTCATATGGAGATAGGAGAGAATGAGTGGTGTAGCACCTTTAATCTTCAGCTCTTCAAGACTTCCTCCTCCAAACCATACTCACGAATAACTAAGGACTACTATTACTAGTGGACTAGTATTTTACGGCTGCTGTATCATGCTATAGTTTACCACTAGATTATTGGTCCACTACTGTACCTTCGCCGTCAAACCTAATGCTAATTTACTACTATTACTACTACTACTACTACTACTACTACTACTGTCGGATCCACTATACGCATAGTATTAGAACTAGTATAGTAGTATAATGTGATGACTTTAGTGTAGTAGTAGACTTTAGTGTAGTAGTACTTTACTGTAGTTGTACTTTACTGTAGTTGTACTTTACTGTAGTTGTACTTTACTGTAGTTGTACTTTACTGTCGTTGTACTTTACTGTAGGTCTACGGTTCTGCAGTTCTAGCACTAGTTCTTATTTTCTATGTCTAGATTCTGAAACAGTGTACAGACACTAGTACTAGTTTCAATAAAGTGGTGGTACTATCGTGTGGATTTTGTATTGGCCCGACGCTGAGGCACTGAACCTCTACAATCAAAAACTACAACTCTCTGGATATTTCAACTTTTTAATATACAGGGATATGTAAGTTGTACCTTACAAGACCAAAGTCCTATGTAACGGGTCCACAGCGCTTCTTATACTTTTCAACTGCCTGCATACCCACGAAGTACCTTGCCTCCTTACACGCTAGGTATTCGTTGACAGGATACGCTTTTATTTATACATTAGATAAACGAAGGGAGTACGCTTTTATTTATACATTAGATAAACGAAGGGAGTAATGATGAGAGAGTAAAGACCAACCCCAAAGCCTTAACGGTAAGACTTTTTGGAATCTGGCTCTGGCACCACGACCACCGAACTTCTTTGGTCCATTTTTCTGGAGTCCGCAACCAACAAGGTCGTGTTGTAGGTGGAGAAGATCTTCTTGAGCTCGTTCTTAGAGGCCTCGTCCACTTACTTTTGGTGGTAAGCAACCAAACCCTTGGCAATGGCTCGTAAACCTTGAAACGCAAGATCTCGGGTTGAACCAAGGTGATTGGGGTTTTTGGCGTCCTGCTCGAGCATCACATTCAAGAATTATTGGAAACTCTCTTTTGAACGAGAATTTGGGTGCTAACTATATCCAAAGCTTTTTCTGTCTACGGCAAGTACTATCACAGGAACAACTACTACAACCTAGTACACCAAACTATAGTAGCTAGTACATTACACTATAGTAAGTACATCCCTATAGAACCATAGTGCTACTATGTACTCATATTTAAAGTGTACACCAAACTATAGTAGCTAGTACATTACACTATAGTAAGTACATCCCTATAGAACCATAGTGCTACTATGTACTCATATTTAAAGTGTACACCAAACTATAGTAGCTAGTACATTACACTATAGTAAGTACATCCCTATAGAACCATAGTGCTACTATGTACTCATATTTAAAGTGTACACCAAACTATAGTAGCTAGTACATTACACTATAGTAAGTACATCCCTATAGAACCATAGTGCTACTATGTACTCATATTTAAAGTGTACACCAAACTATAGTAGCTAGTACATTACACTATAGTAAGTACATCCCTATAGAACCATAGTGCTACTATGTACTCATATTTAAAGTGTACACCAAACTATAGTAGCTAGTACATTACACTATAGTAAGTACATCCCTATAGAACCATAGTGCTACTATGTACTCATATTTAAAGTGTACACCAAACTATAGTAGCTAGTACATTACACTATAGTAAGTACATCCCTATAGAACCATAGTGCTACTATGTACTCATATTTAAAGTGTACACTAAAGTATAGAACCATAGTACCACTATGTACTCATTTTTAAATTGTACCAAGCTTTAGATTGACCTTGTCACTTTTGTTTAGTCAATAAAATACTATAACCTTTAATGACAGTCACCAATAGTTACTGCTCTATACACTACACCATACTGCTACAGTAATAGTGACGGAACAAGATTTAGTGCAGTAGGAATTAGTTGAGTCTGCAAACCCTCAATGCCTAGTGATGCACTAAAGATGTAGTGAGTTGATATGAGGGGCTTCGTCATAGTATCCTTTAAAATTATATACTTTTTTCCATACTCAGTGCTTTGGTGTCAATGATTGTGGAGTATGTTTGAAGAACCCATGTTCCCAAGTCAATGACACTGTGATTGATTACGTGGTGGGAACTTCTGACTGGGAGGAACATTGTCTAATATCCGGGAACAGTCACTATTATCACATTTACTTCTACATCACACTCACTTCTACATCACACTCACTTCTACATCACACTCACTTCTACATCACACTCACTTCTACTAAATCTCTTCTACTAAATCTCTTCTACTAAATCTCTTCTACTAAATCTCTTCTACTAAATCTCTTCTACTAAATCTCTTCTACTAAATCTCTACTAATACATCTCTACTAAAGCCACTGCACTTCTTCGCAATGCCAGAGGTAGATCAGCTAGTTCCTCACCCTAAATCAGAACGTCAAATACCGACACGTGGTAATGACCTGAACATTTTCAGGGCCATCGCATGAGAAGTAATGTACATTACGAGAGTTCTTTGAAACCCCACACATCTTATGCTCCCAAACTCGCCAAGTTTTGAAGTTGATCTCATCTCGTTGCTTGCCACAAAATTATCCACCTTTGTCTCGTAAAGAACCCGTATCTCTATACCTGTATTGGTGCTTCTCCGTCGCCCGGTGCGGCCTGCGTGGGACGTGGATGCTTCCATGAGCTCATTGGAACTTGAATAATTCACCCGGTCATTAGTACCGTTGAGTATGATCGCCCCATTTGCACCCAACTCTTGTAGTGCTTTTTTACATACACCCCACCAATAATCGGCTCACGTGACAGAGAAGATGTTGTTGCCGACGGTTTTAACTTTTGTTTTAGTATATATTAGTATACAGGGATATTTAAGTACCTTAAAAGACCAAAGTTGTATGTGACGGGTCCACAGCACTTCTTATACTTTTTAGCTCGGCTAAGACCCACACTGCCATATTGTTCAGGGATATTACTGCCTTATTGTTCAGGGTTCTCACTGCCTTATTGTTCAGGGTCTACACTGCCCTATTGTCCTTTCAATGGCCTGCGTACAACATATCCACGAAGTACCTCGTCTCCGTACACGCTAGGTATTCGTTGACAGATGGACGTATACCCACAACACACCAACAAAGACCACTACACTTCAGTTCACTACATTTTAGTTTACTACACTTCAGTTTACTACACTTAGTTCACTACACTTCAGTTTACTACACTTAGTTCACTACACTTAGTTCACTACACTACAGTTTACCACACTTAGTTCACTACACTTAGTTCACTACACTTCAGTTTACCACACTTAGTTCACTACACTTAGTTCACTACACTTAGTTCACTACACTTCAGTTTACCACACTTAGTTCACTACACTTAGTTCACTACACTTCAGTTTACCACACTTTCAAAGTAGAAAAGGTAAACTGCCACTTAAATAATCAACTACACTATATTCATTAATTTGCTGTTGTCTGACCAGATAGTTGTATTGATCCAATTCCAATTATCTCAGATAGGTATGAGTAGAACTTAATACTACATGATTCAAAACTAGAATCACAAGTTATTGTATTGCCTTAGCATAAATTTTTCTAATCGTCTAAATAAACAACTAAGGTTATGCAGAGTTAATTATGGTTTGCAATAATCGAACACCAAATAAGGTTCTAGTACAGCAGCACCCTACCCAGAATATCCAATATACCACAGACATTGCGTCAAATCGGATATAAAAGAGAAAATGCATAATAGAGTGTATGTGCCTGAGTGTTGGTATTTGCTGTATCCAAACTCAAATTAGTCACACCACACTAGCATAATTAAACAAACCAATAGTTCAAAAAGGTTCGTACTTAAGATTTGAAATTACTAAGCATCAAAGATTCGAAATAATCTGTTTGTGTGAAGTTCTATTGAGTCTAGAAACTGTCACTTTTGAATTATGTTTGTGTGAAGTTCTATTGTAGAAACTGTCACTTTTGAATTAAGTTTGTGTGAAGTTCTATTGATTATAGAAACTATCACTTTTGAATTATGTTTGTTTAAGTTTCGGTTAGACCCACCATGTAGTGTCCTACCTATGGAGGTATTTTAAGCCCTCACTGTCTAATCCTAACAATGGGGATATCAAAACGCTAAGACCCAACATCGCACAATATTGGGACGGCGTTCAGTGCTATTGTTGTCATGCTAAGTCGCACGCCCTTTTTCTGTAAAAGTATTTAAGTACCTCAGATTCTTTCAACTTTTGTTTTAGTATATATTAGTATACAGGGATCAGTAATTGTACCTTAAAAGACCAAAGTTGTATGTGACGGGTCCACAGCACTTCTTATACTTTTTAGCTCGGCTAAGACCCACACTGCCATATTGTTCAGGGATATCACTGCCTTATTGTTCAGGGTTCTCACTGCCTTATTGTTCAGGGTTCTCACTGCCATATTGTTCAAGGTTTGCACTGCCCTATTGTCCTTTCAATGGCCTGCGTACAACATATCCACGAAGTACCTCGTCTCCGTACACGCTAGGTATTCGTTGACAGATTTCTCCCTCGGAGGAATCATCGGCGAATGAACATAGTAATCAGAGTACCTGACGAAACGGGAATCTAACAGTTTGTATTGAGTATAGAAACAGTCACTTTGAATTATAAGTTTGTTTAAGTTTCTATTGAGTATAGAAACAGTCACTTTGAATTATAACTTTGTGTGAAGTTCTATTGAGTATAGAAACAGTCACTTTGAATTCTAGGTTTGTTTAAGTTTCCTAATGTGGTTTGAACCATTTGCGTGCTGCTTTGAACAGTTTTGAAAAACACCGTCTTAGTGTGCCGAGTGAAAAAGCAACTTGGGTGCGCACCAGAAAATGTGCATACCCGATTTTTGTTCTATTACCTCACGGAGAGAATAGCTCCGATCTTGCAGCGATGGAGCCTCGTTTAGGATCCATCCCTCATAGGGTACGATGTCTATAGCGTACGGTGTCTATAGGATACGGTGTCTATAGGATACGGTGTCTATAGGGTACGGTGTCTATAGGATACGGTGTCTATATGGTTAAATCTGTTCACCTTTTCATAGAACTCCTTAGAAGATATTTCTTGCATTACTTCAGTGTAAGACATTACTGTAACAATATATATTCAATATCTAGTCCGTATATAGAAGGTAGAATAACGGTCCTTAGAGAGAAAGAATATGGAAAATTCTTTCTTCTCGTGTATAAAGGAGGAGGTCGTGCAAGTTCTAGAAATAGAGCTCAACTGTAAAACTGGGCACGCCTGGTTAGGGCAGCAGCGAGGGGAAATGAGGGCTTATGCCCTATTGGCATCAATGTTGCAATGGAGCCTTAAATGCAGGGCACTTAAGGATATGTACGGCATATGCGCCTCATCACAATTTTGCAGCCATTCTCTGACAAACCGCGAACTATATAAACCCAGGCTCGCCCTTTTCGACCACCTTTTTTAAAAACAGAAACAAGAGAAATAAAAGAAAATAAAACAGAAATAAAAGAGGAGTGAAAGAGAAGTGAAAGAGAAGTGAAAGAAAATAAGAGAGAAATAAAAGAGAAACAAAAGAGAAGCAAAAGAGAAGCAAGAGAAAAGCAAGAGAAAAGCAAATCTGAACTATACTATACTATACTATACTATACTATACTATACTATACTATACTATACTATACTATACTATACTATACTATACTATACTAAACATCATTGTATACTACATAACCAACTGGCAGGAGGCTTGATGTATGGCTTTTCGGATTACCGCAATGGTTTGAGGGAAAACGGAATTGAAGGCGTTGTGTTAACTAAATCCGAGCCTCCATATTACAAGGGTATAGTATCCCCATGGACATGGATAATTTCCGTGAGGATATTGATTAGGTCAAAGTCATAATCCAAAGGTGTCAACAGAGATAGATTCTAACTGTTGCGAGAGGGCTTCTTTGCAAATAATAAATTGAGCAACTAGCCAATCGATGCAATTTGCTTTTACAACTCGTTGTTGTATTTTTGTGGAATTAAGATCGTAACCGTTGTGAAAACATCCCGTCTTTCTTATTGCTTCGTTTGCGAAGTTTGTCTTTCTTATTGCTTCTTTTGCGAAGTTTGTCTTTCTTATTGCTTCGTTTGCGAAGTTTGTCTTTCTTATTGCTTCTTTTGCGAAGTTTTATGAGGTAAAGCGAATGATTAGATGTCACACTCGGGGCAAAGTTAGCCTTAGCATATTCTCAAACTTTGAAGATGTAAGAAGAAGATGTTTTTTTCTTGAACATTTTCACGAATGTAGAGCTTTTAGTGGGCCTTTTTTGGTAAGCAGAACTGGCCTTGCGGGATGAACCGAACGTAAAGTTAAAGTGCCAGAATTCTAGCTAATCACACACCACAAAACGTGTTAGTTCATCTAGACAGCCGGACGGTGGCCATGGAAGTCGGAATCCGCTAAGGACTGTGTAATAACTCACCGGCCGAATGAACTAGCCCTGAAAATGCATGGCGCTAAGCGTGACACTTATACTTTCCACTTTTCTTAAAAACTATTCTATAGTTTCTATACCTTTCCTATCTTCTACTTTATACTTGCATAGTACATAGAACTTTATACTTGAATAGTACTATAGAACTTTATACTTGCATAGTACATAGAACTCTATACTTGTATAGTACATAGAACTCTATACTTGTATAGTACATAGAACTTTATACTTGCATAGTACATAGAACTCTATACTTGAATAGTACTATAGAACTCTATACTTGTATAGTACATAGAACTCTATATGTTAGATTCTGGTTACGTCCAGTACTCTATTTTGTATGTTTATTCGCCGATGGATCCCCAATAGGTGGGAATCCGAGTACGTATATAGCTAACCTGTGAGTACCAGAGAAGTGCCGTGTCACGGGGTGTGGAGAATGGACGAGTCATTGGCATTCGTAGGCTCTAAGAATACCTCTATGGGTAGTGTGTTTACCCATGGTGGGTCTAACACTATACTTGCATAGTACATACAACTCTATACTTGCATAGTACATAGAACTCTATACTTGCAAAGTACATAGAACTCTATACTTGCATAGTACATACAACTCTATACTTGCATAGTACATAGAACTCTATACTTGCATAGTACATAGAATACTCTACACTGATAGCACACCAGTACTTCATACTGGGGGTGTCCTATTGGTGTGTCATACTGGGGTTCCATAATTCAAAACAAATTTAATAAAAAACAGAAAACCTTTCTCCTAAATGCATCTCGTCTTTCTATTCCTCCTCTTACTTATTCTTCCTCCTCTTATTCCTCCTCTTACTCTTCCTCCTCTTATTCTTCCTCCTCTTATTCTTCCTCTTATTCTTCCTGGCATTCCTGGAGTCGGGGTCACAATCTCGCTTTTCATAGCTTCGCTAGACCCACGAGTCTCGGTCCGAAAGAATGACGTACAGGAAAACACAAAGAACAAGGAAAAAAAGAAGCAGAAAAAGAGAACAAAGAAGAAGCTCAAATACCATTTCGTACTGACCACTCCCAATAGACTCGTGGCCAACATAGCCTACCATTTCATGGATGTTTACAGGCTCCACGACACTTTGGCTCACAAAAGGTCAGCAAGGCAAGCTAGGCTTCTAGTACAGAACCTGCACTCAGGAGTCTCCTAAAATATGGGCTTTTTTTGTTCCACAATGGACATGAAAGCCTATTAGTACCATTATATACTGTAGTACAGTATTTACTACACTACATACTACACTATATCCTACACTACACTACACTACATACTACACTACATACTACATACACTATATATGTTAGATTCTGGTCACGTCCAGTACTCCAAATGGGTAGTACGCTAGCCATGGTGGGTCTAACATCTCCCAAGCCTGGAATGTCGTTTAGTTAATCAGGAGCGGGTGATAGTGTAGAAAGCAAGAGCTCAGGCCAAGTGTATGGGAGGACCTGTTGAACTGTTTGATAGAGGGAGGGACCCTTGAAGTATGCCCGTGGAATAGTGAGCAGCAGCGAGCGGCGGTTAATCTTAAAAGTAAGAAGGTCCGCTAAAGCGAGAGACTTCGGCATTGGTTTCGTGGTTTTAGTTCGTCTTCATGGCAAGTTGTTTGACGGTTCACTAAAGGACTCAGCTGAGTGGAGTTGCAATGCGTAAATAGTTGAGGGGATTGCCTAAATAGTTGAGGGGGTTGCCTGAATAGTTGAGGGGGTTGCGTAGATATTGTATCTGTCATGATTTCTTTGCAAGCTGAAGGAGTCGGTCGGTTGATCTTTCAGTCCGTAGGTGATTGACTTAAGTAGAGTTATAATCCGAAGATTTCTGTCTAGGTCGAAGTGCAAGGTAATTTGGACGGGTAAGAATGTGTAAATAAGTCGTATGCGTGGGCTTGGGGTCATTAATCCCATTGTGTTCAAAGTGTCCTATTGGTGGGCATAATGGTGGATGTTGACGCCAGGACTTCTCCCCGGGGCCAGTTGGAGCACCCTTCGGGTCGTGACCTAAGGTGTAAGGGGTGAAAGGCGGGGGTAAGGACGTAGCTGGGTCGGGAACTGCATATGCAGAGGAGGTACCGTGTGGTTCCGTAGAAAAGACTACTATAGTAGTATGTATGCTAAAAATGCAGGAGTAATCATACATTTGGTAGCTTCAATGAATAAGACGTATTAGTATACGTTGATTCGTTGGTCTGAGATTCGTTGGTCTGAGATCCGTTGGTCTGAGATTCGTTGGTCTGAGATTCGTTGGTTTGAAGGTTCGTTAAGATGTACCGATCTTCATCCGAATTTCTAGGCACCGCTTTCGAAGATTCCTCAAACTGAACCCCTGTGAATTTTCTGATTTGATAACGGAGGTTCCTTCTCTGGCCTCATTCGGAGCTTCTTTTGGCATTTTGAGATCTTGAGATACCATGAGGAATGGATAAACATTGCAGCCTGTTTGCGAATCCGACTTTCTGTCATAGTTTCTACACCTTCAGAAGATTTCGTGATATCGCCTGATTCCCATTTTGGCGTGTTTGTTCAGGTGGGTTCGGAAATTGTCGCAAGCCGAGACGGCAGACTGGACTCTGGCCTCTTTGACGTCCCTCATTGAGATGGTGTACCAGAAAACTGTACCTAGAAAGGCCTTTTTCGACTCACTTTCAAGCATTCTCTGCCGGAAAATCCCCGCCTTCCCCATACATAAATATCCGTGTATATCAAAATATACCAAAACATAGGTTAGAAGCTTCTTGAGTACTGTTGAAATGGCTATGGTTAACACTTGTCCGAAATCGTTTTACGTTTGGACATTTCCATGATTTCCACGCGTAATATAGATATGACGTTGAAGGTATGCACGACCCATGGCTTGACGGAGTGCAATGCTTTGGAACTGTGTTTCCATGATTATTTACTACGTTAATGGAAGTGGTGGAAAATTGGACGTCATTGGAGATTGGAGATTGGAGATTGGAGATTGGAGATTGGAGATTGGAGATTGGAGATTGGAGATTGGAGATTGGAGATTGGAGATCATTGCAAATGGGAGTTCATTGCAGATTGGAGATCAAAGTAAAGTTGGAAATCATTGGAGATCATCAGCAAAATTCAATTGGAGGGATTGAGAATGTGATTGAGAAATCTTAGTGATGACTGATGAATTTGGTTGATGAGTTTGGTTGACGAGTTTGGTTGATGAGTTTGGTTGATGAGTTTGGTTGATGAGGAAGTATGGAAATGGTGGAGTGGCTATATGTAGAACGAGCGCGACCACGTCACCTCATGCTACACTGTTCCAACCTCACCAGATCGAACACCTCCATCTAGATTCAGACACCCAATACCAATTCTGATCACGTATTGATTTTATGATCTGATTGGGTATTTTCATATCTTTGACATCTGAAGTAGTGTCTGGTTCAGCTCTTCTGGTCTGTGTGATGGATGTTTCAGCTGCACGCCAGCAACATGACGGTATGTTTCAAGCCCCTGTTCTAAACCATTTCAAGTGTCCCGTTCCCATTTGAGTTCCTTTAGCCCCCAGACGTTCAAACTAACTTTAGAAATAGTCAGAGATTTCGGGACGTGCACGCACAGAGAGTTTGGCCCTCTCAAGGACCGTGCCATGGCTCATAACAACCACGTTCTCGCCCAGGCCAAAACCCTTGGTGCTTTCGACCAGCGCCAGTTGAAGGATGGCATACGCCATGTGTTTCGAGCAATGGAGAATGCTGACCGCCGGCTCCACCGCACGGAGTTCCGCTTCCAGGGTCCTCCTATTCCTGCCAATAAGACACCTGTTTTCAAAAGTGGAGAAATAGCAAAAGAAACCCAAAAAGATCAAAACGATCAAACAGATCAAACAGATCAAACAGATCAAACAGATCAAAAAGGTCAAAAAGATCAAAAAGATCAAAAAGATGAAAAAGGTCAAGGAGGAGAAACGGGCCACGGGATATTGGGAGGTCTGGTTCACATCTCGAACCAAACCGATACTTCCGTACACCTCGGCGAATCTGCCACCGGCAAGCATGTGCATATGCAGAATCTTTCAGGGACCACGATCACCGGCAACTCCCGGCCTGCATCCATGAGTTTTTCCGGAGGGACCTCCATAATTCTCAATGTAGCCAGCGATGGCCCCATCATGGTCCAGAATGTCCTGCAACTGGTGCTCTTGGTCAGGTGCCACCAGCTCCGCATGCACGGGTGTACAGATTGTGTAATTTTTGCCGAATTGCCAAATAAGCGTATAGTTCTTGAGCATTGCAGCAGGCTACATTTGGGGAGCATTCTGGAAATGCACTTATCGGCGGGGAATTTTTCCGTCGACGATTTTGATTGGCCCTCCAACGCTCCGAACCCGCATTATTCCACCATCACTTCTGAAAAGCTTTTGAGCTCAAAAAGGGTTGATGAGATGAAGACAGAAGATTTCCACGAGTTGCGGGGCTCATTTCAAGGGGTATGAGATGTGTGCGATTGACAATTGGACAATCGGACAGAAATGGATAAGATGGGTGAAATTGGCAAATAGGAAAATCGACAAAATCGACAATTGGAAAGAATAGAAAATTGGACAAAATGGGAAATTAGACAAAATTATACGAAACAGGTCATTTGATAATTGGACAGAATCAGACAAGTGATTTAAGCCAATCGAAAGCAGTCTACAAGACCAGGTACATATCCAAGGGTCAAGGAATATGTGCAGGGGATCAAAAATGGACAAAACGTGGGCCTAAAATAAGTGATCAAGATTTGATCAAAAATGACCAAATACTTCAATTTTATTTAAAAAAGGAAACAGGAGGTGACCTCGCCATCCATGAAATGTGACCTAAAACGTGACCTGATAAAGCCACAGATGGCCCAAGCATGGCCCAAATGGGAAACTATTGTGGCGTAAAAAAGGAAAAAAGTACCAAAAGTATCAGCAAAAGTATCAAAAAGGGGACCAAAACCCCCCCAGAAATCAGGCTCTTCAACCAACGGTATCAGTAAAGTAGCGGCCAGTAAGAAGAAATCACACGTTTCAAGTGAATTTAAAAAAGGCCTAATATGGTCTAATATGGCCCAAATTGGCAAGACTAGGCCCAGAATGACCCACGATTTCCCGATACAGACCCCACTAGTGAGTGTCCCAAAAGGGAAAGCCTAGATAATACCGAAAAGGCAAGCATGTCATATTCTTACCAAGACCAAGTCAATAGGCCAAAAAATAGGCCACAAAATAGGCCGTAAAATAGGCCGAAAAATAGTCAAGGGCAAGTCAGATGAGAGATATAAAAGAAAAAATCAAGCCAGAGCAATGGCAAAAGAAAAGGCAGATCTCCCCGCTCAGCTCGTCGATAACCCATGACAGGTCCCATATTTACAGACCTAGCAGGAAAAAAAGACGCCAAAACAGCGGGTGGTAAGACCTTTATATATGGCCCAAATCTGGGACACAAACAGCCAGTGTTTCAGGTTCGTCTGTGCTACATCAACCGTACACATCGCCGTATCCAGAAGAGGCAACGCTGCAAATGAGGTGGTCCATTGTTTCAACGTTGACCGCGTCAGAATGCGCTGCACGAAACGTCTAATTCTACCCGAAAGTCGCCCTATTTTTGAGGCCAAACGCCGGTGAAACACGGAGCAGAAAGCCAGCCGAATTAGGAAACCGGACACGTGACAAAATCTGTGGATCGGTTTCATGTTCATACGGTTGGATGGGTCCGATACAGAACATGTTGTATAAATTCAAGTGTGAGGTATGGCAGCCATTAGTGTAGCATATGCGCGATTATGTGGGTGGATGCAAGTGTGCGCGGGCCACGATATGCCGCGATTCTGTCGTGCATCTGCCGTAGTTCTGCCGCGACTAACCGCTATTAGCCGTCGTTAGCCGCCAGTATCCGGCACTAATCGCCGCTAACCGCCGCTAACCGCCCCTACCCGCGACTACCCTTTTTGCGCTTTGCATATGCCTCTAACTCACCTTTGCAGCTGCTCGTACCTGATGCTCTCATTCTTCTGTATATATAAAGACGCCGCCTGCTGCCCTTCCTCTCGCTATTTTTTTTTCCTCTCATCTCTCATGGCTCCCATAATTACTAGACCTAACTCCGAGACCAGTTTGCCCTCGGTCCCCAAGGAGTACATTCCTCTTGGCGAGTACCTCTTCTTGAGGGTGGCTCAGGCCAACCCCAAACTCAAGTCTATTTTCGGCATTCCCGGGGACTTCAACTTGGCTCTCCTTGAGCATTTGTACACCGACAGCGTCAGTAGGAAAATGGAGTTTTTGGGTATTTGCAACGAGCTCAACGCTGCGTATGCCGCAGATGGCTACGCCAAGGTCATTGACGGCTTAAGCGTGTTGATCACCACCTTTGGCGTGGGCGAGCTTTCGGCCATCAACGGAATTGCTGGTTCTTTTGCTGAATATGCCCCTGTTTTACACATTGTCGGCACCACCTCCACTCAACAGCAGCAACAGGCTGCTAATGCCCTGCCCGAGGATATCGTGAACATTCATCACTTGGTGCAGAACAAGGACAGCTTGAAGGCACCTTCGCATGATGTGTACAAGAAGACCGCCGAGGCCTACTCCGTGGTGCTCGAGTCCTTGGACACCAACATCGTGGCCAACTTGGACAAGATTGATCGTGTGCTTACCACCATCATCCAGGAGAGCAGGCCGGGCTACTTGTATGTGCCTCTGGATATCCCCAACATCCAGGTTCCTGCCGAGCGGTTGAGTGAGCCGCTCAACTTCTCGGAGTTGAACAATGTGTCGTTGTTGCAATCAGTATCGCTGCGTATTTTGACTCATCTCTACAAGGCACACGCACCTTCGGTGATTGGTGACATCATGCTCAAGCGGTTCCATGTACAGAGCACCTTCGACCTTTTTTCAAGGTGTTTGCCCTCTAACTTCGTCAAGCTCTTCAACAGTATCGAGGGAAGAGTGGTGGATGAATACTTGCCCAATTTCTTGGGTAATTACGGAGGAAAGTTGTCGTGTGGCGACAATACCAGGCAAAGGGTGGAGCAGGAAACTGACTGCTTGATTGTTTTTGGGTTTATAGAATCGGAAAACAACTCGGGTGGAGGATCACGTGACCTCAGTAACATCGAAAACACCATTTTCGTGCACCCCGACTACGTGAAGTTCAACCACGAATATGTTATGGTCAAAGACCCCGAAACGGGCGTTCGTCAATTCTCCTTGGGTGACTTGATGTCGCAAATTCTTCATGATTACAACGAGCAGGATTTCGAAACCGATATCTCCGTCAACAACATCGGGGCCAGATCCCAGATGATTCCCCTCTCGTCGTACGACGACAAGGATACGGCGCTGTACGTGATCACGCAGAACAGGTTGATTGATTTTTTCTCCGACTACTTACAGCCCAACGACATCTTCGTGGTGGAGACCACCAGTTTCCTCTTTGGGGTGCCCGACATCAAGTTCCCCTCGGGCGTCGACTTCTACAGTCAACACTTTTACGGGTCCATTGGGTGGGCCTTGCCCGCCACACTTGGCGTATGCAGGGCTGAGAGAGATTTAGGTACCAACAGAAGAATCATCTTGGTGCAAGGTGACGGGTCGGCGCAGATGACGGTACAGGAGCTTTCGTCGTTTATCCGCCACGATATCAAGGCCCCCGAAATGTTTCTCCTCAACAACGATGGCTACACCGTGGAGAGATTCATCAAAGGCCCCACCAGATCCTACAACGATATCCAGGGCACTTGGGACTGGGGCAAGTTGTTTGAGGTGTTTGGCGACAAGTACTTGAGTAAGCACGAAAGAATGCATATTAACGTGATGGAAGACTTGGACTTTGTTGCGCACTTGAAGCCCACCAACAAGATCCGGTTCATGGACTTAAAGTTACAAAAGATGGATGGGTCCCGGCGCCTCAACCAAATGATCCCTCAAAAGTAGGAGGCTCCGATACTTTGAGTCTCATTATTTAGCGTTTCATTTCAAACTCTGGGCTTTTTGGGGAACAGATACACTGGCTTCAATTCGTTTACTGGATCTCTTCTTTGGGTCAACAATTGCCTTCAATACACTGTTGTTTCTTTTCAGCAACAAGAACGTTATGTAGGGTTCGGAAATAAGCTTTCTCAACCAGTGGTGTGTGGGGCCTAATTTGGATTAAGCGCATTTGCAGCCACCCCCAAAAAGTATAAAAGGGACGCCCCTCGCTCCTACTTTGATTTTATTTCCAACCATGTCTGCACTCCTCCCCTTCCTTTCGTTTTCCCTATCGCATACTCCTAGTTTGATTTCCAATTCCAATCATATATTGATACTACCATTTTCTAGGGGTATCTAGGAAAACAGTGGCTAGGGTCTAGAACATGTTGGCGGCTAAATATCCCTAATATAACAATGTGGGCATAATCGTTGAATAGGTCCAAAGAGAAAAGCAAACGATTGTACGACCTAATTAGAGAGTGAATCTGTTTACTAAAAAGTCTAAAAAGGCTGAGGTGGTTGATTTTGACTAATCGGACTAAAAGGTCCAAAGTGACTAAAGTGACTAATCGGACTAATCGGACTAATCGGACTAATCGGACTAATCGGACTAAAAGGTTTAAGGTGGCTAAAAAGTCTAAAGTGACTAAAAATGGAATGACCAAAAGAGTGAAACTGAACAATTACTTAAAGACAAGCGAAGGGGTTGACTTGTATTAAGTTTTTTGAGTCCGTTTAACTGCATAGGTCGACTGCTTTTCAACCTGTGATTTATCAAGGTGGTTTCTCAATGTATGAAACTTCATATATGTTTCAGAAAAAATGTCAAGGAAAAATTGAGAAGTTCTAGATCATATTTCTAGGCCATGTCAAATACTCAGGGAAATGAAACTAAACTCTCCACCATTCCTTCTCGTCATTCAAGGCATTCTTAGTTCTAACTCAACTTCTAATAATCTCAGGATTACTATGCTATTGACCATTCCATACCTTTGCTGGATATTTATACTTATTCTGGGGTTCCTTAAGGTATTACTCCATTCATAAGCTACCGAAGTCTTATAGTCTAGTCTCATCTAGGCTAATCTAGGTTTATCTAGGTTTATGGCCTTATGGCTCAGAGTGGGAGAATCTAGCGGCTTTAAAGTCCGATAGTTTATTGTGGGATTAGTCTTATAGTGGAAAAATAGTGGGATTTAATCATATGGTACTATGATGGTACTGTGACACTACGATATTCTGATGTTATCGTTTTTTATTCCTGTGTGTTAGATTCCGGTTACGTCAGGTACTCTGTTTACTATGTTCACTCGCCGATGATTCCGCCCTCGGAGGAGTCTGAGGTACTCAAATACTTTTAGAGAAAAAGGGCGTGCGACTTAGTACGAGAACAATAGCGATTAACGCCGTCCCAACATTATGCGATGTTGGGCCTCGGCGTCTTGATATGGCCATTGTTAGGATTAGACAGTGAGCGCTCAAAATACCTCCATAGGTAGCACACTACCTATTGAATCTAACACTGTGGACATAACACGTCTTATGGTTTATGGTTTTTGGTCTGATTGTCTTATGGTATCGTGATATTATTCGATCCGTCCATCTTTGTCAATCTTGTGGAGGGATACCCTCAAAAAGAGATCAAGTTCAAGGATGTGCACATAGTCTCGGAAGGAGGACCAAACGTGGCCATCAGGGATTTTCTCTCCATGGCCACGGAACTATCCTCGCCAGGGCCCTTGACTCAACCGGACACATTTCCCTTTGAATTCCAGAATGTGGAGAAGTACGAGTCGTACCACGGTAAAAACGTCAGCCCTGGCTATTTTATCCGGGTAGTCGTCTCACGCAAAGAAAAACCCGAGATTTTGCGAGAACAGGAGCTCTGGATGTTTCAAAGTCAAGTTAGGGAGATCCAGAATCTGCATAGACACTCAAGTCAAGACACTATCAAAGAAGGGAAAGAGAGGGCTAAAGGTAAGGTCCGAGAAAATTTATCAAGCAGAGCGATGATAATGCTACACTGAAATTACACCAACTGATCTACACCAACTGAACTACACCAACTGATCTACACCAACTGATCTATACCAGCTGAACTACACCAGCTGAACTACACCAGCTGAACTACATCTAGACGTGGAAAAGACATCAAAGTGATATGGACTTCGCCATTAAAAATAACAAAAGATCAGGGAAATAATCTTCTTCATAATTTCCAAATATCAAGGACAAAATCTTCTGCATACTTTCCAAGGATCACAGACAGAATAATATCTGATGAATCAAGGGAAGAGGGGGATAAATGGAAGTTAAACTTCAATAGTTTTGTTACCTGACAGTTGTGTTTAAGTGTTATTTATGCAGCTAACAGAGCTGGTATACAACACCCTAAATTAAACTCCCATTGCCGGAACTCCCACCGCGAAAACTGCCTATTACAAAAACCCCCTCCTGCAAAAACTCCCCATTACCCAAACTTCCTACTGCCAAAAACGTCTTTAAAGTGTACGTGTGCTTCGGTGGCAGCTTATGAGAAGAAGTTAATAACCTCAGAAATTGCATCTTGGAACATGAGGAATCAGTACATCTCTGATGTACTGCATGTTCTAAGTGACAGCATGTAAGCAGGCCAGATGATACAGTGATATGCAGGAATAGGCGAGAGGGGACGACGTTCCGCGGAAAAGAGAGCGGGCGGTAACACAAGAGGACATGGAATAAGAGACGACACTGGGTGGATAAGAGTTCTGACTATACCTTGGATGCAGAATCGTTCCAGTATATGCTTTACTAGATGACTAAGCACAACACATCTCGCACTGCCACGATCGTGCAGGTATGCAGTCTCCGGACAGACCCAATTACTGAATTGACCGAGGTTAGTCAGCCCAGGATTTAGTCAACGAGCCGCACGCGGTGCGGCTCGGAGGCTGTAAGCGGCTCGGAGGCTGTACGAGTCAGTGCGGCTCAGTGCGGCTCAGTGCAGCTTACTCTTCTCACGCAGCCTGGGGCACGGAACCGGACCCTCATTACTAAGGGCTGACAAATGGTTGCTAAGTATAAAGAAGGCTAGGAGGGCTTCATTTCGTCCTTCATCATCATCAACCTTTCCTTACACTTCTGGCAATCTCCTATCCACTCAATTCACTCACAATGTCTAAAGTTTCTGTCGCAGTCCTTGGTCTCAACGGTGCCTTAGGTGCCCCAACCATCGAGGCTTTCGAGAACCCTATCTTCAAAGACATGTTTGCTTTCCCCGTGTTGGCACTCACCCGTGATCCTTCTTCCAAGCAGTCTACTGAGACCATCAAGTATGTCGCTGCTGACATCAACGGCAAGAAGGAGGATACCATCAAGCAATTGAAGGGCATTGACGTGGTTGTCTCGCTCTTGCACCCTACCCCAGACATCCTGGCTGCCGTCGAGGAGATTTTGACTCAGGTCAAGCCTAAACTCTACATTCCATCTCAATTCGGGTGCGACCTTGCTGACGCAGACAAGGTTCTCCCAACCTTCCTTGCTCTCAAGTCCAACCACTCCAAGAAAGTCAGAGAGGCCGGTATCAAGGTGGTCGACATTGTCACGTCTTTCTTTGCTGGTGGTCCATGGTTGTACGAGATTGTGGGCCATTTGGGTGTTGACGCAGACTCCAAGACCGTCACCTACCTCGGAGCCCCAGAAACTCCTGTCTCCTTCACCAACTTGAAAGATGTTGGAAAAGTTGTTGTTTCCGTGGCCTCCAAGGCCAACCAAGACCTTCCAGACACAATTAGAGTGCAATCTGGCAAGATCACTCAAGAGACTGTGATCAAGAGATACGAGGAGTCGCACAATGTCAAGTTGACTGTCAAGGAGACCATCCCCAAGGAGGAGGTGTTGAAGCAGGCTCAAGCTTCTTGGAACGGAACCGACTACAGCAAGTTTCTCTACTGGTTAAACGTGATTGCTTCTCAAGGTGAGGGAAGCGGTGCAGCCTTCAGTACCACACAAAACGAGCTTGTCAACCCAGGCGAGTCCTTGTGGAAGTGGGAGAAGTACTAATAGAAGAAGGTACTGATGCAATCAAAAGAGATTCAATCTTTATTATACTGAAAGTGTCAGATCCACCATGGGTACTAAACTACCTACGTGCATGTTGAAACCCTGTACTGATCGACCAGAGGTTGAGCGGCCCATTCAGGCCTCATTACGACCTCTATTCCGCTATGCCTGACTAGTCTATGTAAGGTGCAACGGGTCCTCTAGGAAGACCAGTCGCCGATGATTTCTCAGAATAAGGAATCTGGGCTGCCTATATAACTATTCAAAAGAAGGCTTGGCTGATGGATGGATGGCAGGTCGATGGCCTTATAAAATCACTTTGTTAGTGTCAGACAGAGGCTTCATAATACCTCAATAGGCTACCTATGGTGGATCTGATAGTACTGAGTTTTTCTTTATATATAAAGTTACCAGTTGAATCATATATTTATTTGAATCATAACGTTTAAAATAAAATACTAAATAACAAAAAAGCTTAGAGTAATAATATCCTCACTGGTTTACTGGCCATACATAGCACTGCGTACTCCAGTATCGGCAGCTCCATACTAGTCTACTGCATTCTCCAATAAGACATAATGTGAAACTACGTCCTTTTGGGGATAGCCAATATAGTAGTATTTTTTAATACACCGTCAATACAAAACGTTAGCAAAAGGCTCCTGCTCAGTATACATTACTATACCACTGAGTGCACTGACTATTGTACAGTACCAGCCCTAACAACAACATAATGGATATAATTTCATCGGGTGCTATTTCAATGTCGGAGTTTTCGAATACACCATAGAAGCCTGGAGATTAAGCCTGGAGATTAAGCCTGCATCGTAAGGCCTGATAAAGCCTGCATCTTAAGGCCTGATAAAGCCTGCATCTTAAGGCCTGATTAAGCCTGCATCTTAAGGCTTGATTAAGCCTGCATATTTTTAAATGACTAGATACCGTGCCTTTCTGACTGGTACACCTGGTGGTTTTTCAATAACCAACCAGTACAGTCCAGTGTAGTCTCTTTAGTGCTATTCATCAAGTTCATAGTCAGCAAGATATAAATATTTGAGGTGTTACACGAGAGCTGTCTGGCTGTTTGGCTGTTTTTCTGTTTGGCTGTTTTTCTGTTTGGCTGTTTGACTAGTTGACTAGTTGGCAAGCTGGCTAGTTGGCTGTTATTCTGTTTGGCTGCTTTTCTGTTTGGCTGTTATTCTGTTTGGCTGCTTTTCTGTTTGGCTGCTTTTCTGTTTGGCTGCTTTTCTGTTTGGCTGCTTTTCTGTTTGGCTGTTATTCTGTTTGGCTGCTTTTCTGTTTGGCTGCTTTTCTGTTTAGCTGCTTTTCTGTTTAGCTGCTTTTCTGTTTGGCTGTTATTCTGTTTGGCTGCTTTTCTGTTTGGCTAGTTGGCTGCTTTTCTGTTTGGCTACTTTTCTGTTTGGCTGCTTTTCTGTTTGGCTGCTTTTCTCTTTTCTGTTTTTCTGTCCTGGTGAGTCTGGAGTAGAGGACATCTTAGTATCCTCACAGCGATATTCCGATTGGTTGATTAACACTAGAATTGGGCAGAGCTCCATCTCAAATATTAGAAACTCTGCTAGACCTTCAGTCGTTCACTGAAGCTAAACCTTCTCCAACACTCCTTATGCTGGAGCTGAACCTTCATAAAGAATCACCAAGGTAAGGCGTAGCTCAGTATACTCTCTAAAGAGCCTTCCTTTTCTGGAATGATCAGTCATTGCTCATCTCAACATACACATTTTGGCGCGCTGGTTTGAATAGTTTCAGAAAACATTGTATTGTCGAGTCTTAAGTATGGGGAAGTTCGCGGTGCGTTTTCGCGGAATGGAAGTGCTTATCGAGAAGTGGAGACAAGCGCGACCGGTGGATTCTTGCGTCATAGTGATTAACACCAGTACACCCAAAAAGACACCCAAAAAGACACCCAAAAAGACACCCAAAAAGACCTGAATTGAAACTAGTGCAATATTCACTCATACTGAATTTCCCGATTAGGCAATAGTCAATTACCAAAACGAACAAAACAATTATCATGGACACCTAACATTTTATGGAGGTACTTGGTGCCTACTTTGACACCTCGCTCCTGCATACACCCCCACCCATCCAGGCCCTGTCAATTATATTTAAACCTGTAAAAACACCCACTCCACCACATCCGTACACCAATTTCTTTGCCTAATTTTACCTCCAGGTCATTCTCCACTTTACCTAGTTTTTCTTATCAATTGGCACTGACGGTGATCCACACAAACGGTGATTAAGGGGTGGTCCTGTACATAAGTATTCCGATCCTGCACATGGGCTACCCCACATTTCTTACCGAGGACGTTCCGCCAAACCCGCTCGAGGTATAAAGGTCCCAAATCCCCAGACTTTTTTTCCACTCGTTTCTTTTCCACTTCTTATCTGTACCAAAAAAAGAAACGGTTTTCAAAAATTTTATCCACCAATTTGCGGGCTCAAAACCAATTCCCAATCCCATCAAAATTACAATCTTGACAATCGCCCAATTCAATTTTAGAGTTTTCCTCCCTAAAAGTTACAGCCAGCTCCTGCATATCGTGCTGCCAATCCTCCTTTTGAAACTTGATCTTTGATCCACACCCCAATCGAAGTATTTCGATTATTTCTTGATCGTTTATACTTTCCTTGATCTTTGAGCCTTGACATTGGTTCCTTCTTTTAAATTGGTGTTTGATCCTGGATCCTTGTACTGATCCTATCTGACATCTGGAACACCTATCTTCTTGATTTGCTTTGTTCTTGGATTTGATCTTGAGCTTGGTTTCTCAAAATTGATCTTTCTGGTCTGTCGAAATTCATTTGATACTTGTTCCTTATACTTTGGATCTTTGGAATCGTTGGTTACTCTATACCTGATCTCGAAATACCTGATCTTTGATACTTGATCCATCATACATATAATTGTTTGATAATTGACCTTATTACCTGGTCATTATTAACGATCTTTACTGCCTGATCATTACTGATCTTTGTATTGATCATTATACTCGATCTCTACTTCTAGATCATTACTGATCTTTGTATTGATCATTATACTCGATCTCTACTTCTAGATCTTTACTGATCTTTATATTGATCATTATACTCGATCTCTACTTCTAGATCTTTACTGATCTTAAAGTCCGTTTTCTCAACTCTAATTCTTGATGACGGAAATCTTTGCTAGGGACTCGGAGAGCGTTCTAAACGGGCTCAGCCAATCTGGACCCAGCTACCCCGATATCCTCCAGAACCACTTGCCACTTAAAGATGTGGAGCGGTCGGAAGCCGTTCCCGGCAGTGCCGAGGAAGGCTACTCGCCTGTGTACAGGAACGCCGCCATTGGCACCGTCAAGAAGTACATGCTCCCGGAGTTGAACACGTACCATGCCATGTGGAAAAATGCCGTGGCTCATTATGGGCCTAAACCGGCTTTGGCTTGGAGACCCTATGACTACCATACCCGTACCTCCGAGCCTGTCTACGTCTCTGAGACCTTTGACCAGGTGGAGGCCAAGAAAAAGCATTTTGGTGCTGGTGTGCTCCGGTTGCTTGAAAATAACCCATTTTTGGTGCCTGGGTTGGAGTCTCACGAGAAGGTCAAAAACCACATGAGAAATTACCAAGATTATGATGCTAATGATTTTTCCTTTGTGTTGACCATCTTCTCATCCAACCGGCCCGAATGGGTGCTCACGGATTTGGCGTGTGTGGCCTACTCCATCACCAACACCGTGTTGTACGATACGCTTGGACCGCAGGCTTCACAGTACATCTTGGGCCTTGTGCAGTCTCCAGTGGTGGTTCTTTCTTATGAGCATATCAACTCGATTCTTGCCTTGAAAAAGAACAACCCCCAAGAACTCCAGTCGCTTGTGGCTCTTGTTTCCATGGACCCATTGGACTGCTTCTCTCTGCAGGAAGGCCAGAGTTTGGTGGAGAATGCACGCAAATTGGGCGTGGAATTGTTTGACCTCCACCAGGTTATCAAAGTAGGGGAGCTTTTCCCCCGTCCAGAGATCCCTCCTTCGCCCCAGACTGCATATACCATCAGTTTCACCTCCGGCACCACGGGGTCCAACCCCAAGGGAGTCGTTTTGACCCAGGAAAACGCTGCTGCTGGAGTGACCTTCATCACTTGCATGGCCCCTCCAATCCCTGATGACATTGAATTCACCTTCTTGCCCTTAGCCCATATTTTTGAGCGTCAGTCTTTGGCGTATAACCTCACCAAGGGAGGAATGAGTGGGTTCCCCCAATTGGGAGGTAGTCCGCTTACGTTATTGGAGGACTTGAAGCTTTTGAGGCCCAAGCATATGGCCAATGTGCCTAGAGTATACACCAAGCTCGAAGCCGCCATTAAAACCGCCACTTTGGCGCTGGAATCGGCCCTCAAAAGAAGTCTTTTCTCCCTGGCCCTTGCTACCAAAGAAGCAAGACAGAATGTCGATGGCGCCAAGGGTGAACACTGGCTTTATGACCATACTTTGATTCAGAAAGTCCGTAAACTGTTGGGTTTTGACCGGATGGTGTACTGCATCACGGGCCTGGCCCCCATCTCTCCGCTGACCTTGAAGTTCATGAAGGCCTCGTTGAACATGGGTTTTGCGCAAGGGTACGGGTTGACCGAGACATTTGCCGGGTTCTCGTTTAGTGAGCAGTATGAGGTGGATTCCAGTTCATGTGGGTCTCCGGGCGTATGTTCGGAAATCAGGGTTCGGGGTCTACCCGAATTGGGCTACTCCATTGATGATCCCAGGGGACACATGGGTGAATTGGAGGTCCGTGGTCCTCAGGTGTTCCACCATTACTACAAGAACGAAGAGGAAACCGCCAAGGCTTTGAAGAATGGGTGGTTTTCTACAGGAGATGTGGCACGCATTGACCCAAAGACTGGAAGACTTTACATTGTGGACCGGGTCAAGAACTTCTTCAAGTTGGCGCAGGGAGAGTATGTGACTCCCGAAAAAGTGGAGTCTCTGTACCTTCTGGCCAACCCCATTCTTACTCAGTGCTTCACACATGGAGAATCGATCCGCAACCATTTGGTGGGGATTGTGGGTGTTGATAAGGCCCAGATTGTGCTGTTCTTGAAGAGAGAGTGTGGGGTTTCACCACAACAGCTTGAGCAGGACGAAGAGATATTGGTGCATATCAACAAGAGACCCAACCGGGCCAAGCTCCTCCACTTTTTGAATGGCCAGACACCTGGGCTTTCCGGGTTTGAGAAGATGAAGAACTTGTTTGTGGAGTTCGAGCCCTTGACTCTTGAGAGGGACGTGATTACACCTACGGTCAAGATCCGCAGACCCATTGCGGCCAAGTTCTTTAAGGAGCAGATTGCTGCCATGTACGATGAAGGAGAGCTCTCCTCCGGTGTCAAACTTTAGTCCCCGAGCAGCTAAAGTGTGGTGCTTGTCATGTTCACTCCAGGGGCAGCCAAAGTGTGTTGGTCATTTTTATAAGACAGCAGGCATACAAGACTAGCTAAGGATCAGCTAGGATTAGTTTGTTCAAACCACGCAATGAAAAGAGAAAAGTTGTTTAATTTGTTGAACTGTTAGGGTGGCGAATAGCAAAGCCTTCATTGCCATATCATCATATTCAGGAAGCAGGACTTGTTTCTTAGTCAAGTGTACGTTCATATAAGGTGAAGACACACTTTCTACATCTATTGGGTTAGTGCCAATTGTGGTGGAGATCCTATTGATAGTTTTCTTCTAAGTCCGGGATTGATACCTGGTGTATTCGAAGACCTTGTGCTATTTCAAGTCAACATACAAGAATTCCATTGCGGAACTTAGTGTGGCATTTGTTGGGTCGTGGACGTTTTTACTACAACTGGTGGTTACTAACTACTGGAGACCATGTATACCCGAACACCAAGTTCCATGTGGCTACCAAGCAGCAGGCTATTAGCAGACATAACACACCATTAAGTCCCAGATAGACTACTAATTGTCAGATCCACCATAGGAGATCTACATCTTGTGGTATTATCAAGCCTCTCTGCCTGACACCAGCAATAACCCTTGCGGAACCTTAACAGTTATAGAAGCTCCGATTCCCTTTTGACGATCAACGAATAAAGATAACTCAGTACTGAGGTCATACCACGAATCTAACACTAAAGAAGAAACAGATATATAAACAAGTACTATAACAGATATATAAACGATATAGGAAACACTATAATAGATATATAAACGATATAGGAAATACTATAATACATATCTAAACGATATAGGAAATACTATAATACATATCTAAACGATATAGGAAATACTATAACAGATACACAATAAAGACTCAAGTTACACTATCACCGTTGGTGTCAACCTCGAAGGTGGTTTCCCCACTGGCTCTCCTGCAGGTATAAGGAATCTTCTTCATGTCAAACTCACAACAAGGTGTTCTCGGAACACTACACACGCTCACCGTGGTAGACAGAAAATTGCACGGTGGGTTGGTGGTCCACAACAGTGGTGAAGATTTTGTTGATGGTTGGGACAGTTTTATTTCTTGGCACAACTGGCAAAAATGTTACCTTGCATTTCGACACCCAAAGATAATGGATGAACAAGTCTTTGGTGTTTTGGTGTTTTATAGTGCAGTACAGTACAGTAGAGAATAGTACTAGTGTACAGTAGAGATTAGTACTAGAGTACAGTAAAGTATAGTACTAGTGTACAGTAGAGAATAGTACTAGTGTACAGTAGAGAATAGTACTACAGTACAGTAGAGATTAGTACTAGTGTACAATAGAGATTAGTACTAGTGTACAGTAAAGTATAGTACTACTGTACAGTAGAGAATAGTACTAGTGTACAGTAGAGAATAGTACCATAGTACAGTAGAGAATAGTACTAGTGTACAGTAGAGAATA